>JAOBAT010074634.1:0-20926 GCA_026413305.1 Hydrozoanthus tunicans | reverse complement strand
CAAGTATTGTATGTGCAGGACCAGCAAGTATTGTAAGTGCAGGACCAGCAAGTATTGTATGTGCAGGACCAGCAAGTTTTCGTTTTCATTTCCCCTTCCCATTATCTCTGTGTCAACACACACCAATTGCCCGTGAGTGTCGTCCACTGCATCTACCCTAAAACCCAAGTCAAGAAATGAGTCAGTCCCAAATCACTCACATCAACTTGCCAACAGCCTGTTCCTGTTCCACGGGATCAAACTCCACTCTGTGCAGGTTACTGAGCAACTCCAAGTCTTTTGTTTTTGACTGAAATAAAAATATATTCTAGTTACTACGGTAAAAAAAATTCAACGAATAGCTTCTCTGCACTATTAAGAGCTGTCTCACTTTTTACGAGGTTAAGAAACTAGTCACAAAAAACCTGTGTTATTGCAAACAAAGGAAAAGTACTATACATGTTTAGTGGGAAGTGTGGGCATAGTTAAGGCTAACAAATAGAAATCAAAGCAATCTGATTTAAATCAATTTACTATTTAACTACTGTTTTTCATGAGCAATCTAATGAACAAGTAGGATAACGCCATACAGCAACGATTTGAATATGACTGGTTAACTTTAACCCTGGGTTAAGCAAAAAACTCAAAGGAAGGTTTACGGTTCTTCTGAAATGCTATTTAGGTTTTCCGCGGGAAAAAAACTTATCGATTATTAAATTTAGCTCAAATAAGTCTCTGTAAGGTTGGAAACAAGAATTTTGGTGGAGATTTTAACCCTGGGGTAGTCAGGTAGTCCTAGAGTGAAACAAAGCACAATAAAATATGATGTGAACCAAAAAGATGACAGATGCAGTCGTATTAGTTTAAAATTTTATATCCCCCTTGTAGAAACTTTACGAGCAATTCGGCCCGTTAACTTTATGAGTTAACACAATTATTGCTATAACCTCTTGAAGATGATATTCGTTGAAGAAGGCAGCGCTTGGTTGCAGTCGACCTAGGCGAATTTCTTCCACCTCGCGAGACCACTGCTGTTCTAGATCAGCCATTGCTTGAAGTTGCCTTATGAGAGCATTAACTCTCTTGAATGTTTCCTGCATAACCATAAACAGAAATTTGTAGTCGTCACTTTCTTTCTCCTTAGCTTGCAGCAAAGGCAATCTTGCGATCAAGTCTGACAGGCCAAGATGCTTTACGACAGCGCTAAGGACGACTTCTTCAATTTTTTCAAGTTTGAGAGCTGCCTTTATACTTGGACGAATTGTTGGTGGAACACTGCAGGCGATTTCTCGCAGAGTTTGAATGACCTCACAACTCAACTTAGTCCTTGCACTTTTCTTGGAATTACCATCGACGAGTGCTGACACGTTAGAAGCAAGCTCCTCAGTAATTCTGAACTTTATCCCGCAGGCTGAGGATGGAACTGAAATATCTGCCTTGTTTGGCCACACACATCTTTAAAAAGAGAAAGAAACTGAACAATTTAGAAAATCAAAGCACTGGTCTCAAAACTCGCTGAAATACAATGCAATGCTCCTTAATGCTTCTCTCGATAAAATAAAAAGCTAGAAGCTAGTTCCTTTCTCGAGCCTATGTGGCTCATAGGGCTGGCGTTTATCTCCGGTTTCTCTAGTGTTAAATGGATGAGAGTCTTTGACTCCCACTGGACAGGACACTAATCTATTGCGAGTTAGCTCCCAGCAGAACTGGTACTCATTTATACAGCTGAGTCGACTGGAACAAAGTCAGGTAAAGTTTCTTGATCAAGGAAACAACACAGTGGTCGCCGCCCATTCTCGATAAAATAAGGTTTATATATTTGATTTCCCTTTCTACTTTCCTTTTTCTTTTTCTCGATATCCTCATTTTTTCCCAATTATTTTTTCGCCATCTAGTCTCTCTTTTCCATCACTCCCTTTGGTACACCATAAAGTACGCTAACTTACTTCTGCAAGAGTTTAGACTTCAGCAGATGCTGGCAGGCCCGTTCCTCCGCTGTAGTAACAGAACCTTGGTAAAGCACCCTCATGAAGCTGTAAGTTAACATGGACAAACCAAATGCAATGTCCACAAGCAGCGGCAATTCACTTGGCTTTTCTGCAGAGTCCTTCAAAGATTTATTACTCTCATTAAATATGGAACACAATTTCATATACCGAGGACTTCTTCAAAACAGCTATGAATTTCATTATCGTTATAGTAGTCATTATTATTTCTAACATTTTTTAATTATAACTTTTAGTTTTTATTGTAATTGCAGTAATGGTATAAAGGAACATCAAGAAGGTTTGCTAATCGCTACTTTATAAGCTTTTGAAAATAACTTCGTAACAGATGCAGAACCTGCATGAAGAAGGCCGTGGAATACGGCCAACACGTCGTTTCGTGTTGCTAATTCTTCAGTAAGCGATTTATTTTCAGTACGTAAAGAAGGTTCTAAGCATCATTGTCATAACTACATAACAGGATGGAATGGAAAATAAAGATTACTATGAGATATTACAATTGTCAGCAAATCACATCCTTCCTGTAAACATCTCTCCCCATATAAGGTGCAACAAAAAAGCGCACAAAAGTCTTTGCTTTGAGGTGTAATTCAGACAACTTACGGCATATTCATTGCTGTTCCAGGTTAAGCCAAATTAAATCTTGTCAACACTTAACTATTCACTCTACAACTCTAAACCAAGCATTTACCGTGGCACTAACGACGCAAGCGAATCCCCACACGGCTTTGTCTGGTGTGCCACGTTCTCGGGTGCTCTTCACTTGAAATGAGATAGTAACGGTGTCACTGTCCACCTAAAAACAAAGAAAAGGTAGCCATCATGTCGCAATTGGAGCACACCCATAGACTAGTCCGCCCATATTTACAATGGCTCATTCATCGACTAGGCAGTCCTTATGATAATGTGGCCGTCTTTGTCTAGAACTTGGCATATTCATTGACTAGGCCACCCATTTGTACATTGGCTCATCGTAAGACTAGTACGTCTTTGTTTTATCTGAGCTTATCCATAGCCTTGGTCATCTTTGTCTTACATAGAGCCATGGTCACCTTTTTCTTACATAGGGCATATACATGTACAACACATCCTCTAAATTCTTAGCCCATTTAATCCTAATTTAAATACATCCCAAGTTCACCTATATGAAGGCACAGCTTAAGAGCATACTAGTCTTATAATTATTATAACAAACAACCTCAGATCAACCATGTTTTTTTATTATATCATCAGGCCAACCACCTTAGCAGATGATTAAACGAGGTCTTACTCAAATGCCCCAAATTTTCTTAGACCATTCATATCATTCAATCGCCACCTAGTTAGCCTAGTTAATAAGGCGCCAGTCTTTTGTGCAGGAGGCCCGGGTTCGATTCCCGGTGCCGGACTTTCACTCAGGGTCTTAAAGTAATTGAGGAGAAGGTGCTGCCTTTGCCCTAACATCTGCAAACGGTTAGACCTTCACGTCTTCTCGGACTTGTGGACGAAGAGTAGGGTGATCCCGGTGTCGTGGTGTATCTCTTCTATTAACTGAGGGCAACTCTGTAAGACCCTCAATACCACAGGCAACTGTAAATTTCTGTAAACGCATTGAGGTAATGCATAATGCGTACCAAGAACAGCTTTTTTTATTATTATATCCCACCTTCAGCACATTTTTAGGCCATCCTAGTCTGACTACACTTCTTCCTCCAACTCCGTAGGTGTTTCCTCCGTACTCAGCCACTTTTTTCCCGCTTGTTGAGTCCCCAGTGTAAACAATTACCTAACAAAAGTATAAAGAACATCCAAAATTCAATTTCAAGATCATCACGAGTTAAATAAAGTAAGTATTTGATAATGATAGTATCAAATCCAACGCTACTGAACTATGCCTATTAAATGAACTTGATGCCTATAATAATTCCTTTTGGGCCAGCCTTTCCCAATCCCTGTGGGTTGACAGGGAGTTAACCTGAGGAAGAGATTGATTACACCTGTTCCTTATTGTATTGGGATCTATTACATCAAATTTTGATACAACGGGGTTTGTTATCCTGTGGTTTGGTATATTGGGGTCGTTGTACTATGGTTCGCAATATAAGGTTTGTCGCGTTTTCTACTGTTGTTCGTTGTATCTAGTTCGTTATTCCAAGTTTCATCTTTTCGGATCTGTTGTATTGTGGTTTGTTAAATCGGGTTTATTATACCGAGGTCTGCTATATCGAAGTTGTTATTAAGCAGTTTTTTAAATCAGGACTTGTTGTGTTCGGGCTGCACAGTAACCATTTCTTGCTTTTCACTCGTTCCCTAGAGGAACCAAAGACAAAAGACCTTAAAAAAGACGAAGCGGCCATGTTGGCGTTCTAAACAAAAGAAATCACCAAAATTAAATCGTTCAAGGACACCATCATGGCCGCTATGACGTCACGTGAAAAGCAATAATAGGGTTCGCGTTTGAAGTTCCATTACCTTGTCATATTCATACTGAGTGGCACATCTAGAGTCAAAGCGCAAATATAGACAATTGGCTCCTGGAAGCTTGACTGTCCTGCAAAACTTGTAATCATCCCTGACTGGATGGATGCTTTCCACCACTCTAGGATTGGACCACGGACGAGGGATTGGCCATGAGGACAAAAGGGCACCAGTGTTTTCCCTTGAACCATCTGTTCGTTGACTCTCCTTGGGATACTCTGATAAACGTTTGAGGCGGCAATACTGGTTAGCAACCTGTCAGTGGAAATTTAAAAAAACAAAATTTAGATAAGATTTCTGACCTCTTTCTCCATGAAAATCGAGAATAATCTCAGTGGGTGTGATTTTATTTTAGGCACATCTCCAGGTATGTATTTCTTACTTAATTACTTTCCAGTTTTCTGATATTGTAAGTCTCAAGTATTTTATTGAATAATCTATTTTTTAATCACCATTCCTAAAATAATTCTAAACCTATTTTGCAAAATAGCTTAATTGAGGAGTCGCTTAAATACCAACCTTTACATAATCTTACCCTAGTGGCCATAACGGTTAATGACGTCACTGCTGATAACGCACTATTGGCAATAGGAAGGTGACAGAACTTCTCGTCATCCAGTACAGTTACGAGCAACGGGAGCAACTGACCCAACATCGTAGTGGTGATAGAACGATCCAGCGTTTCCAAGCGAATTTGAAAGTTTTCCCTCTTCTCTGAGTCTGACGCTAGCTTGCCTAAAACTTCTAACAACTTCTGCAGAATCTATGACAAATTAACAAAACAATTGTATAAGAATTTCATCACTGTTACTACTACCACTATTACTCCCATTACTACTACTACTACTATTACTACTACTACTACTACTACTACTACTACTACTACTGTACTACTACTACTACTACTGCTGCTGCTGCTGCTACTACTACTACTATTATTTCTATCACTACTACTACTACTACTACTACTACTACTACTACTACTACTACTACTACTACTACTACTACTACTACTACTACTACTATTAGTACTACTATTAGTACTACTACTAGTACAACTACTACTATTACCATTGATACTGCATATAAATACAATTATAACATGGTACTGAAAATAATACTTGTCACATAACAGCCACACTAATGACAGTCAAAGTAATCTTTATTTCTATAGCGCTGTTCTTATATAAAATCAATAGCTATCAATAATTTTGCAGTGGCTACTACATTTTAGCAACACAAGCCCTCACCTCCTGACATCCCTCAATTATCTTCATAGTGAAACCTGAAACCTGATAAAAAAAACACACACAAGGAGTTCACCATCAATTAAGATTCCATCGCATTGATATGCTACATTACTCACGACTATTTAACTACTAATCTGAACCTAAAGTGCTGTTTCTTTGGTAACAAAGGCCAACCTGCCACCTGGTTAGCCCAGTTGGTAAGGTGCCAGTCTGCCCAGCGCAATGCCTGGGTTTGATTCCTGACCGGACCTTTCCTTGAAAATGCTGCCTTTGCTCAAAAAATCTGCAAACAGTTAAAACATCGTGTCTTCTGGAATAAGGTTGTAAAGTGTAGGCCCTGGGTAACAGACCTCGAAGGGGGCCTCGAGTCCGAGTGCCTGTTTTCCAGAAAGGCCTTGAGTCAAAATGTCAAAGAAACAAAGTAATAAAACATAAAAGTTTATACATTATAAGTTTCCAATCAACTTTGTTCCCAGCCATGGCGACAATGTGTACATGTAGTATAATGGCTTTGCAAATTTCACACTTGTTCGAATTTTATTCAACACTAAACTCTGTTTTTTTCTTTTTACACCAATATGTTACGTAATATTTGTTTTCATTAAAATGCACACCTAATGCAGAAAAGAAAGTTACTCGCAACCTTGTAGAAGAGATGGGAGACGGCCCTTGATGACTAAGAAGGTAGATTTCCATTAAGATTACAAGGTCAGATGAGAGTTGCTCATCGATAGCTAGAATGGTAGTTCTTCCAATGAGAGTACAACTTCAGATAGGTGATAGATAACTAAGGTGGTAGCTCTTCAATTGCGACTACAGGGTCAGGTGCGAGATGGTCGTTGATACCTAAGAATAAAGATGAAAGTTCTTCCATTGTGACTACAAGATCTGATGAGAGGTTATCGCGGATAGGGAGGATGTTTTTTCGTTGAGACTACAAGATCAGATGAAAGACTGTCGTGGACAATTAGGATGGAAGTTCTTCCATTGAGACTACAAGATCTGATGAGAGGTTATGGCGGATAGGGAGGATGTTTTTCCGTTGAGACTACAAGGTCAGATGAGAGCTTGTCGTGGATAACTAGGAGGGATGCTTTTCCAATGAGACTACAAGATCAGATTATAGTTTGTCGTGGATAGTTAGGATCGAAGTTCTTCCATTGAGACTACAAGATCTGATGAGAGGTTATCGCGAATAGGGAGGATGTTTTTCCGTTGAGTTTACAAGATCAGATGCATGCTTGTCGTGGATAACTAGGATGGATGTTTTTCCAATGAGACTACAAGATCAGATGAGAGATTGTCGTGGATAACTAGGATGGAAGTTCTTTCAATGAGACTACAAAATCAGATGAGAGAATGTCGTGAATAGTTAGGAACAAAGTTCTAGCAATAAAGTCTAGCTTCTCAGCATTGCAGGCACAGTAAACACAGTTATACACTGCTAAACATACCACTTCCGGTTAACCCTGGGTTAAGCGAAAATTCAAGCATAAGCGGTTTTTATAAAATACTGCTTAGATTTTCCACAGAGAAACTTGTCAATTCCACAAATTATAAACCGGAACGTAGGTTAAACATTTAACCCTGAGACAGTGCTAGTCGGCCTTTGAGACTACAAGATCAGATGAGAGATTGTCGTGGATAACTAGGATGGAAGTTCTTTCAATGAGACTACAAAATCAGATGAGAGAATGTCGTGAATAGTTAGGAACAAAGTTCTAGCAATAAAGTCTAGCTTCTCAGCATTGCAGGCACAGTAAACACAGTTATACACTTCTAAACATACCACTTCAGCATTGCTACTTTGAGTGTAGTCATCAGCAATCATTAGTTCTTTCCATGTTTTCGTAATTAAAGCCACAAGGTACTGCATTGCTGGTGGTACAATCTGCAGACACAAGAAACAGGATAAGAGAACCATGCATCATTATGGTTCACAAAGTGAGAAAATGCATCCAAGGATTCCCAATATCTACGTTGTTAGGAAGTTCAACATTTCTTGTCAAAATAAAACCTTTGTACGAAATGAAATGGCCGTGGGCACCCCTGATTTTAAACGGGTGAATAAACAAGAGTAAAGGAACCCACAGAAAAAGTTTCCAAGGTCTTCTGGAGCTCTCCGATGGGCGTAACACCACAGCGAACGACTTTATCTCTTGTCTCCTTAATGCATAGCTTGATTAAACCGTCGACAGTGTCTTGTGCAACTCTGGAACGAAAATAAGTTATAGTTTTCTACATTATTTTTGGCATAAAATCTTAAATTTCAAAAGTGTACAATCGTTTAATTCCAGTTTTTCAGACTTTACGCCCTTTGAAAAACGTCCGGTTAACCCTGGGTTAAGCGAAAATTCAAGCATAAGCGGTTTTTATAAAATACTGCTTAGATTTTCCACAGAGAAACTTGTCAATTCCACAAATTATAAACCGGAACGTAGGTTAAACATTTAACCCTGAGACAGTGCTAGTCGGCCTTTGAACGACTGGCCCCAGAAGACTACTACCATCTCCCTCTAATTCCTATCAACAAGTGTAACAAAAGAGGTCATGCATGGTGTACTCTTTGGTAAGGCCAAAGCTTAAACAAGGAAATTTGACAACACGCTCTTGCCGACTGGACAAACCAACTAAAAACGAATACTGCAAAACTTAAGTGGTGCAGTCTCATAGTAAAGTGAAATGCTACAGTCCCGGTTAGTCGCACCTTAAACAATGCATACATCTAAGGAAAGCTTGTTTAAGATGAGCAACCAGTAGAGAAACTAAGCACACCTATTAAAATACTAACCTTCCACTCGTTACGTCGGCCACACAATCAATGCTTGCCCACGTTATTTCTTTTGCAAGCTCTGTGAGTAGAAGATCTCTGAGGAGAAGCAAACCAGGTGTTTCATCTGTTTCTGCCAACAATACCGTCAGAAGAGCGCTCTGTTCCACTGCTGATGGATAGAACAGAATTCTTCCACTCAACAACAGCCTACATGCCTCCTCCTGTATTTGTGCACTGATAACATTTGTGTTCGCACACACGAGTTTCCAGGCCAATGTTCTGGTTTGCTTTACAGTGTCTTCATTCAAAGGCGTTCCACATAATTGGACTAACTTCAGGAGAGGCTGCAGCGCAATAAGTAAACACAGACTGGTTGGGTGATCATTCCTGTTGACAGCAACCTCTAATACTTCAAGAATCAAACTGAGGTCAGAGGAATTAAGGATCAAGCCTGGCTGAGGCTGAATATTATTCACGGTACGAAGGCTGGACTGCAAGGTTCGGCAGAGGAACACAACTTGTTCAGCAACTGAAATCTGCACTTGTGCCGCACAACTATCGTCATTATTGGACTCTGAAAGTTTAAAAAGACTGGACACGTTATGGTTCACAGGGAAACTCGAAAATATGCTTTGCTTTCACTATTCAATAATATATATCGGTTATTTCGCCGTGACTTTAGAAATAAGTACCATACTAGATGAGCTGTGAACGACCTGTGGTCAGTGGCCAAATAAACACAGAACTAATTCTTCTTAAAAAATCACAGATTTTTTTCAAATTCGTTTACAAATGTAAAATCCGTACTGTTAATCTTTTCAACATGGACCTTAAGCTGCATTGTGCATATTGTAAATCATTACCCTTAGACTGACTGGTCAAGACAATCGAATTCAGAGCGTATAAAACTCGTTTAGTATCCATAAGACCTAGAATATTGTTCGATTTCCATCTGACATAAAATAAATTATCACTGGAAAAATATTCTCAAAGTTGGCCTCAGTTTGCGGGGGAGGGTCTCCAACAACCTGAAGCAAACAATTTGCCAAGCGGACTGGTACTTCGCGTATGCACAACAGGCTAAGTTCCTCAGTAAGATAGGCTGGTGCTGATACTAGTGTGGTTTACGGTGTTTTCACTGAACATACAAACCTTCTAAACCGCAGTTGAATCCAAGTTGCCTTTTAACACTGCCAAAAGATGGGTATCCCTGGTTTCTCCACTCACTGACCAAATTGCCACCACATGTCCACAACATGTCGTTGGTACAGTCATAGCAAGCTCCTGAATCATACATACCAATGCAAACATTTAATACATAGGACCTCTTCCGTAAGAACTCTTCAGCAAAAAATTGTCACGAACAGGGTGTTAACAACAAAAACTCTATCTTTTCTCAATAACATACAGATGCCCAATCAACGTTTCTAATTAACTTAGACAAAGAACACGAGGTTTAGAGAGAAATCAATCTGAGTCAAGTTTAATTCATTTCAAGTAACTGAAAGCTGAAAACATTGCCACAGTTCTTCAATTAAAAAATCCATGATACTGCAAAAAATCAACTTCAAATCCATGATACAAACAAAACCACAAAATAGAGTAGGGCAGAAGACAGACAGAAAAACCACAAAAAAGTTGATTTGTGCATGCTAACCTAAACCGGCCATGATCAAATCATCCCAGGGTCCTGGAGTGGTATCCACAATGTTTTCTTGTCTCAGGTAGCTCCCATCCAGTGTTGAGAAGCACAAGTTTACAGCACCTACAGTAAGAAAGAGACAGCTTTTCTTTACCTATCTTTTTCATGATAAATGTAATGGTCACAACAAATAATTTACATAAAAACTAAATAGGTGTTAGAGCTAATATATATGTATAATCAGTTTGTCTATCTGATGTTCCAGAGCATCAAGTGTTGTATCAAAAACGCCAAAGTTAAAAGGTATATCAAAACAAACATTTTCGACTCATGAATAAAGTGATCTTCAGGTAAATTTTACCTGAAGATGACCTTATGAGTCGAAAACTTGCTTTGTCTCTACCTTTTCTCAACAAACATTAACATTTTACCTGAAGATGACCTTATGAGTCGAAAACGTTTGTTTTATATTACCTTTTACATTTGAAGTACCATTTTAATAGTATTAATTATTTTTATCAAATGTTGTGACAGAAGGGAATGAATATAACCAGTTCCTCCTTTCAACCACTAGCTATATCCTTTCTTGAGCCTGATGGCACACCAGTCCAATGCTTATCTCCAGTTTCGTAGTGTTTCGTAGCACAACAACAACAACAACAATGATTTATTTAGTACCATAATTTTAAAGTATTTACAAAAGGAAAAAATTTAGAAATAAAGGCCCTTAGGTACAATCTGACTATAATATCTAAAAAGCTAAACAAGACAGTCAGACTTGATTTTTAGTAACAGATTTACATGTGGTCATTGAAGAAGACAATTCTTAATGATAAATAATTCTTAATGATAAATAGACAATACAAATATCAGATAATATAGTACGGAGTAGAAGTATCTAAAAATGAAACTAAAAAGTGACCATCAAAATTATATGAAGTTATTGATTACCTAATGGTATGTTTTTGTAGTTATCTATATAGCACACGAGAGTCTTTGACTCCCCCCTGGATAGGATACTAAGCCAATCCCTGGTTAGCCCTCAGGAGGTGCTGGTATTCATTTATACAACTGAGTTGGATGGAATAAGTAAGTTGGGTAAAGTTTCTTGCTTAAGGGCACAACACAGAGGTCTGACTGGGGCTCAAACTTGCAACCCTGGCTAGGATTAAAAGTCTAACACGTTTACCGTTCGACTACTGTGCCACTGACCTCTCAAATTATCACTATACTTCGATCTATATTGATACAGTACTAGTCGCTATTACAACCTATTAACCATTTGTGTGGAAAACATGGATGCAGTTTCAAACTTAATAAAATTATTTTATTCCAAGTATGTACGTAAAATGCTTCATTGGATATGAAATTTTATTTACATCCCTTTATAGTTGGGATATGTTTTTTTAACTGAACTTACTTCTGGAAGTCCTTAATGGTAGCACAACAGTAGGTACAAGGTGATGAGGTAACACAATAACGAGGGTATCACTGTTGACGACCATGGCTACTTGCTGTAGTGTGTTCACTGATAGGCCACTACTTGTCATTTCTATAGTTAACACACAACAAAGTATCAGTTACTGCCACATGAATTATACATTAGGGAGTTTAAGATTCGAATACTTATACCAATGCAGACGACAATGTCAGAAAACAATTGTGAATACATTATAGCTGCAAATTGGAATGCACTGTCTGGGTCACCTGCACACCGAGGACTTGAAAATTACAACATGAAGAGCTGAGTTTTAAAGTTTTTCCGACTACACAAATGACCTACAGAAAACTTTGTTAATCTTCTTTTACCTTAAAAAGATCACTTTCATTCTTTTCTATCCACAGAGTGTGACTCGGACAAAAGAGAAAGCAAACTAGTCATACCATGATCCACAAGGGCAAGCAAGAAAAGTGTTTTTTGTAAGCCAATTATCCTCATATCTTAAACTCCCTTGTATAATTTCAACAACAACATGAACAACATTCATTTGCACATTTTTAGATTGTGTTACCGGTAACACTTTTAAATAAATTTAGAACTTAACCTAAAATTAGGTGGCTGGCCACCTGAAGTAACTACAAAGAGCTAAATAAAATCTAATCAGGTACTTCTTTTTGTGTAAGTAGTTTTAATTTTATTGGTGTAAAGTTATTAAGCCCCTGTGAAAGAAGAACATGCAATGTACGCAATGAGAACTGATGTTTGTAGCTAGCTGGAGCACAAGGTATTGCAATTATATTAATGCATACACTTTCATAATTTTTAAATTATGTTCATCATTTATTCACTAGCCATGTACGCACTAGACTGGAATTTTCATAATCTCTCATACCTTCTGTCTCTCTGGGTGCTACAATCGTGGGTGACCTTCGTCCCAGTGATTGTGTCAAACCCTGTGGCACTTCTTCCTCCTTTCTTGTTAGGACCACTGGTAAGCCACATGCCACAGCTGAACTTCCCTGGTTGTGTTCATACAAAAGTAAGTATAGGTACTTTAAAGCTAGAGAAACTTCAAAGAAAAAGCAATTACCGCACTTTTGATTTTGACCTTTGTTCTGAAACCATACTGAATGTAAACAAACATGAGCAAAACAAAATTATAGTGAAAAAGCAAGACACCAAAATGATAATAAAAAGTGGGTGTTTCCTCACTTCCACATGTGGTGATAACTAATTTTAGTCTATTTTCACAGTTTGTTTGCAAAATGTGCAAATGAGATTTGCTACACGCACTTACAAGTGATGTAATATACTTTCGCCACTTGAAGATATACAAAGTCCATGTCTGTGCTTGGCCACGTAATATCCTTTATTTATTAAATTTTCAATCTCAAATATTGAGATTCACACGTTCTGATTGGTTCATTCAATCTCTGTTATCAGCTCATATTCAGAGTTCACCAAATATGGAAACTGACTGTAGTGTTTGCAAAGCCAAAAAATAGGTTCTGAATAAAATTTTACTGTTATTTTTATGTATGGAAGAGTTTAGAAAGCTAATCAAATTTATTAAAACAATTATTCCATTGGCGCTTCTTGGATATGACATAATTTATAACCATTTCAGCACTACGCACCTCTTTGGCTATTTACCATCTCAAATCCAATGCGTGCTCTTGGAGTAATTGTTAATTATGAATCAGTTTCCAAACAGGCATAACAGTTAAGACTTACGCCAAATCTAAATTCTTGCAAGTAAAGATTAAAGTAAGGTTTCTGTTGGCCAATGGCTTGGTCATCTTGTGGTACAACCAACTTGTTCTCATACCAAAGCCAATAAAGATGGGTGCCATCACTTATGAACTGTACTGTCTTGACAGTAGATTGCTCAGTCAGTCCATTATCCCTTTGCTTGCTGTCAATCTTGCTGGAATCCCCTGGGTTGGCACTTGCAGGCAAAGTTTGCAGTAACTTAAGAGAAAAACAATCATAAGATGAATTAATTGACCAGCTGGCTGACACAAAATGCCTCGATTCCATGATATTGTGACTGCAACAACAATGTGCACATTGCACAATATAATAAAACTGCAAACAAATTATATTTCTACGAAGGTAGAATCTGCAACAGAGTATTATCTTAGCCAAGGAAAGTTAAACTGCTTAACCAATTTGGAAACCAGTTATACAAATTGCTGGCCTGACAGACCACAGCAGGCACAAGAAAAGGGTTAATTAAAGACTTTCAGTTCTAAAAATCTTTAAACTTTTCAGCCCCGCCAGCTAGTTTATGAACACCTAACTTTTTCTGTACATTACACAAGTATACAAAATATGACATTTGGTAAAGGTCACAAAAGGTGAAATAATCTAGGTTGAGTTGTACAAAAATTAATTAGCTATGACCCTCGGTTAACTCTTAACCCTGGACCAGGGCTAAACGCCTTTTGAACAACTCAGCCCTGGAGATAAATTTGTTTACATTCTTCTAAGCTTGTTCTTTAAAAGATAAGGATTCTAGTAAAGGAGAATATTACCACTTTAACATTTTCCATTTTTAGGACTGAAGGATTGAGTATGTCTTAATAACCGAATGCAAAGTCTGGCCAGGAAAATATTTGCCTGATCACAAGGTCTTTTGCTGTACAGACTGATCATAGCAAGAAATCTTTTCCCAGACAAGCCAGGTAATAGAGTTTTTTTAAAAAGTAACTGTTGCATGGCTACAGTTTAAAGTAGGTTAGTAAAAGAGAATGAAGGATAGAAAGAAACCAGTCAACTAAATGAATAAACTCCCCATTCTTGTATAGGAAATTTTTGGAATGTGCCAATTGGTTAATGGACATTTTGGCAAGAAATTTATGATGCCAAGAAACAAAACACACTTCACAAATAATATTGGTGGAAACTAAAAAACACGAAGTGAAATATATATTACAGAGGGGTAAACAAGCAAGAAAGTTTAGATTGCCTGCAGTTGGTAGAATCAGATAGTCTCACCTTCTTATCAGCCAGTCAGGTTGCAGGATTCTCTCTGGCCACAATGTACAGTACCAAACCTTGTTAAAGTGCTACTAGTGCAAAGACCCACATGAATCTTTCCCAACATTTTCTATGCCAATCTATGACTCAACTTGAGAGAACCAAAACTACATACATAATGACAGCCATAGTAAAAACACACCAAAAAATAACCTTATAGTGGTAAAACAACAAAGAAACCCATTTGGCCTCTCTGTACACAATGCAGTTAATTTCATAAAGCAGCACAAATTTAGTCATTGATGTTGTATCCATTGTATGTGCTCGACTCAGGATGATGCATGTGATTTGCTCTCAATTAATGGTGGACAAAACACACTAGCATTGAGCCCTGAAAAAACACACTTCAATGTTTTTGATCTCGAAGGTTTGGCAACCTGTTTATCTTACATCTCTACTTCCTGATTCTGGAAAAAAAACAAGTTCTTGGATTTCTGCACTAGTAGCACTTTAATGACACTAATCAAAGAGCAAATTCACTTTTAAAAAACCTAACCATAATCTTTTGCTTGCCTTACCTTTAAAGACTGTGGATCAAGAATTACACAAAGGTTGTCAGGAAACTTGTCAAATTCCTGTGGGCGGAAAAACACTGTGCCTTGTGCACAGGCCACCCAGCCATCATCAAGATCAAGGTTACTGGCATAAGAAAATCCCCTGAAATATAAAAGTTAAGCACACTGGTTGATACTTTATCAGAATAAATATATGCGAGCTTCTGACACATATACTCTCAAAATAAAATTGCTTGCTCTTTTTAATCCAACCATGAAATCTTACCAAAACACCTTTTCAGATTTGGTCATGAAACCTGCCAACATGTATCAGCCTTAATGATATATACAACAAAATTGATTCTGATTAATTGATAGCGTGCTGCATGCTCTTCATAAACACACTACAGAAAGAGTTTTAAATTCAGTGCAAATCAGTTATTTCAGTGCAACTTACTTTAGGACTACAACCATGATTGTGACACTACAACTTCCACTACTGTACATTGCGACTGCAACTTTGACTACAACTAACTTTTTGAAAAAAACTCATTTGTGCAAGTTATTTCCAAATTGAACTCAAAGTTGTGTGATTACCTATACTAAAAGTAGCAAATTGTCATTCCAATAAAAATTTTCAACCCACCTTAATGTCCCTTTCTTGCCACTTCCAAGTTTCAAAATTCTCTTACTCTGGTAGTTTGTCAAATATAAAAACTGGCCATCACAAGCCAAACTATGACACTTGCTAACATGGTTAGAACTACAGGAAATGGTATCAAATTCTTGGATCTTCCAGCTAGAAACATGAAGAGAAGAGAGAATGAATGTTGGTCTAGCATATTGTCCAGTTCTTTCAAACTGCTTTGCTTTCACTATGATGTTACCAACTGGAAGGGGTTTAAGAGTCCCTTTCTCTTCCTTGGCTAAGACACAAAGTGCTTGGATGAAAAACTTTATTGAAAACCTGGAGGAAAAATAAAAAGACAGATGTGTTTATCGTAAGTATATGCTTTAGATACTGGTACATTCTTAATCTTTCCTAATTAACTGTTTACACAAAGATCTATGCACATGTATAGCTATTGTTTAAAACCACTGAAAAACCATAGAGTGTTGTCCTTCAATGGCATATATACATGTGTGAACACAACATAATTATAGATTTGAGTGAGGCCTTGATTACCACTGGAACGGGGTATAAAGGTCTCATAACATATTTTTAGAACCCTTCACGGGAAAGTTTAAGTCATTGATTCAAGTGACAACTGGTCGAGGTTACAATTCCTCAAATCTTACTACATAAAGAACTCAAACCCAAGAATAAACGAAGGCCTAAAAGCCTCTAGAGACCTAGGGCTATTCTGAGATGCAAATATAAATACTGACTGTGCTTGTAAATAATTTTAAACATGACTATGACTTGAAATAAAGTCGAAATGATGTTGTATAAGTTCTGGTCTAAAACTTGGATTTATCGAACAATGTTTTCTTTTCTCAGGCTAGTTGTAATAATAATGCCACTTGCATGTTCAGCAACAAGGATTTTGCACTATCAAAGTAAGGTGTCCAAGTTATTCAAACTGTGAGAGTAAAATACAAGAAATAAAAAAATAAATATTAATTAACATTAAAACCATTTGTAGATCTTTATCAAAAATAACTTAAAAGATTTTATTCAGTTTCAAGGTCTATAAATAGTTTTATGTTTAACCTCTGCTTATACAATTGTTAACTAGGAAGATAAACCAATTAACATAGGTAAATTAAATTATATATTAATCTCGCGCAAACTAAAGTTATATCAATAACTGAATAAGTCATTCAAAGTATGGAAAAATACATACGTGCCACAGCCCAGGGCGACCAGAGATGTTATTGCATTTTCTCTTGCGAAAGAATTCTTGTTGCTGGTCTCATCTCGTTGCAACCAGTTGCAAAGTAGACTTTGCAAGCCTTCCACACATCTTTGAGGTTCGTGGCCAAGAGAATATGGAGGACAGTTTCGCAGGCATTCGAGTAAAATTTCTACACAATGGTCAGCCAAATTTGGATCATTTTTACTTTGTGACTGCAGCAGTGGTAAAAGCAGCAAAAGACTAACATGAGAAGAAAACGGCACTTCTCCGCCGCTACGAGAAATCTGGCCTTGATGGCCATTCTCAATTTTCTTGGCCTCATCCCTGTAACTTTTCTCTTTCTTGCTTCTCTTTTTGTGGTGTTTCTGTGCAAGCCATAACCCTTTCAGAGCCCTCTGTCTGTATTTGCTAAATACAAAGTATGAACTATGCTGCACGGAACATTTCGATATCAGTCGTTTCCTAGTTTCTGCACAGGAAGTTCCATATTCGTGCTCAAAGTCACTATTTAGGCTTGAACACGGGGCAGTTTCTAGCGGGGGAATTATAATATCTGTCAGGTGCTGTAAACCATTTTGAATCAAAATACTTTGCTCATTGACAAATGCCCAAGCATCAAGATCAGGTGCTTTGAATAAGTCCATTACAATAAGCCATTCGTTGCTGCGGAAGTTTCCAGGCTGTATCAGAGGCCATTTTTGACCTTGTCCGCCATTTGTATTATTTTTGAGCTTGCCTCACATTCGTGATTGACGTGTGCATTCCTCCGCGGCAATAACCGTGACCATTGGCGTTTTTTAGTTTCCAATGCAAGGAAATGCCAAGACCTAAATCAAACGTTAGTTTAAACCACAAACAACGAAATGAAAAGATGGTAAGTGCCGTGAAAAGCACATACCATGAAATCCCACGTTAAAGCCCTGGGCTCTTTTATAAGAGGACCGGATTAAAAGAAATGTTTCGGAACGCCGAGATAAACGGGATAAAACGGACTAAAGCAACATACTATTACATTTAGAGTCAAAAACACTCATTGTGCGTCACAAGTAACGGAGAATTTATTTCAAAAACATCTCTAAATATCTACTGTGTGCGACTGGAACAACTGTAATACAAAGAGAAGATCATGTTTGTTTTAAGCAGTAATATAGAAATACAGAACGAGTCGTTCAGTGCATAGAAAAACATGCATGACTTTTTAGTCACAAGCGCAAGCACTTCTTGATGAGTAAACTAAAAAAACACAGGTGTTTCTATCAATGAACAGACCAAGCAAGCGAGTTTTATATTTCTTTTATAAAGCAGACCACATAAATCCCCGCCATGACTTATAGTTATGCAGATACACTCACCACAGCCGATCAGAACGCGTTGTATCTTTTATAATTTTGATAAATGGGCTTTTAAACGGGAGGAGGGGGGTGGAGGGCTATATCCAGACGGGCTTATATTCACTTACTTAGCGCGCAAGAGTATAATATCGAAGAAATTGAACGCGGTTCGAAGGGGCCGGCGTTTTCAATTCTAGAAAACTAATGCTATGTTGAAGATATAATTTTTTTAAGAAAATTAACGCGATCAGACAAAACACTTCTGTATTTTGTCAAAACAAAGTCGTTATTTGGGAAAACAGTGAATCAAACCGTATATATTTTTTTTGATCTCGTAAAAGTTTCTGATAAACAAACATATGGGTAAAGTGATACAACGAACTTACTGAAAAATTGTTGATAAAGAAAAAGTATGGGTCGATCTTGGTTTTAGATGCTATAGATAAAGAAAATTATTGCTTTCAAAACCACTATATCACGGTATATATCTTCGTTGGCAAATGGATGGGATTATATCGGGGGGGGGGTTTAACGGGGGGAAATATCTGAAAGAAAAATTAAGTAACTTCATATTACCTTAGGCCTCAATATTTATTGCCGTCACATGATCACAGTTAAAACGAAAACCAATTTTCCAGAACTCAAAATATAACAGAAACTTTCTTAGAATGCAAACTCTTTTTCGAAAATCTATTATGACGAGTCACGTGACCCCTACGGGCACCGCACGGCGGGTGTTAAAAAACGTGCTGTAAGAAATAAAGCTACCAGTTTTGTAAACCAATTTTCTCAAGACGTTCAATGTAATTTCATGTCAGAGGAACTAGATAAAGCTAAGTTTAAGTGTATAAAAGATGTCAAATTTGCCGAAAAACCTGAGCTATTAACAGGTTTGTTGTTTAACTTATTATTTGTCTTTTATTGTCATAATGTCTTGAAAGAAAACTACAAATTTTTTCCGGGACCGACCACCTGTTTTCGGCAGGATTATGTCAGGTTTCATTTGTTTTCGCCTAACAGCTACTGTTATTCATTAAAGTACCTGCAGTGTGTTTTACTAACACGTATTTTATATGGAAAGAGAGAGACACAATCGTAAATCGTATGCAAAATGTTTATAACCGTCCTAGTTTTCATATACTTGACGCTCAGCTCTGCCTATAAAACGGATGGTACATCAAAACGCAACGCAGTGCTTTTGATATCTTTTGACGGGTTCAGATGGGATTACCAGTCGAAAACCGACACTCCGAATCTAGATTATTTTGAGAGGATGGGAGTGAAGGCAGAATCCGTGCAAACAGTCTTCAAGACAGCAACATGGCCTTCGCATTTTAGTATCGCCACTGGTTTGTACCCAGAAAGCCATGGAATTGTTGCCAACGAAATGTACGATCCGGTTTTTGACGAATTTTTCAGTATGCCTAACACAGACCCAAAGTGGTATAATGACTCGGAGCCAATATGGGTGACAAACCAAAAGCATGGAGGTAAAAGTGCACTTGTGCTATGGCCTGGTTTTAATGTTAAAATCCGAGGTGTACTTCCTACACTTGCACCAAAGCCAGGTAGAAAAGACAGCTACGGGATGCCGTTTATAACTTGGGAGGAGCGAATAAACCTAACCATAAAATGGTTGGCGGCAAAGGAACCCCCTAGCCTTGTTCTTTTGTATTTTGACGAGCCGGATATTGCTGGACATAAGTGGGGTCCCGAGTCGGAAGAGATAAAAATAACCATCCGAAAAGTTGATAAAACAGTCGGAAAAATAATCAGCCATCTTCGTGAGCACAAGCTTATAGATCACGTGAACATCATATTGACGTCAGACCATGGGCAGCAGGAGATTTCGTCTAATCAAACAATCTTTCTTTCTCGCTATGTCCCTCGAGATTTTTATGATGGTAATGATTTAGTTTTGAGTCCTCTCCTTTGGCATCGAATGGGCAAAAGAGACTTGATTTACAAGAGGCTTAAGGACGCTAACCCCCACATGAAAGTTTACTATAAACACGAAATTCCAGAAGGTTTACATTACAGAAACCATCGGCGCATCGCTCCATTGTTGGTTCTCCCGGAGCAAGGATGGTTCATCACTCCCAGTCCAGAGGAGCGAGTGTATAGCGGCAAATGGAGTGCTGGCGCGCATTGTTTCAGTAGCCTTGACAAATCCATGAACTCCTTCTTCTTAGCTGTAGGACCAGATTTTCGTAAGGGCCACGTGACAAGCTCTTTTGAGCAAGTCGATATTTATCCCTTGTTGTGTAGATTATTGGGACTTCAACCGCAACCTAACAATGGTACAATGAAAGTAGTAAAAAATCTCCTTAAGCCACATATAGTTAATTCTAAAAAAAAGAAAACACCAACATTTTGAAAATACTAAAACTAATAAGTAAAATTTAACAACAATTTTATTATTATGCAACTTGACAAGTACATTTGTCATACAAATTTACGTTTCTTTTTTTTTTTTACATTAACTTTGATATGTACAGAACAATGTTTGTTTCTATAAAAACCAGGAGACTGGTAAACTTTTCAGTTTTCGAGCAGTCTCCTGTTTTTTTTTAAGTTTTAATAGAATGTGAGAAACATAACTTTAAGGGAGGAGAAGTGAAGTCAAGTAAAGAGGATTATGGGGTTTGAGAT
>JAOBAT010074623.1:0-20929 GCA_026413305.1 Hydrozoanthus tunicans | reverse complement strand
GAGGGGGGGAGGAGTAACAGTCAGCAGATTTTAGATCAAAGGCAGCAATTTCTCCTCTGTTAGGGAAAAGGTCAAAACAACGGTACTTCCTAGGAAGCCAATTTAGGGGTGGGGTATTATGTCCCGCCACCATTTTTTCAAAAATGCTGAATTTCAGGAGCAAATATCATGTTCAATGAAATAGATATTGAAATGGTGCTTGCACCAACGCCTTCTTTGTGGAGAGAGAAGTCGATAATACAATAAAAACCAATACCCCTAAATCAGGTTTTGAGAAATTGAGCTCTCAAAAAGTGGGGAGGGATGGGGTAGGGGGTATTTGCCGCCACCCACCACCTCCCCCGACAAAATTGGGTTCCTTAAAAATGCCATTGTTTTGACTTCTTCCCTTGTTTTGCGATTTGGCCAGGAATCGAACCCAGGCCTCACACCAAAGACTGCCACTCTTTACCAACTGGGCTATACATGTGGCGGTTGAATCAGTTAGCAAACTAGATAATCCCTCTCGATTGGAAAGGCAATTTTTATCTGTTTGAACTCTTCTCAATCCCAGAACTACCAAACGTGCCCGACCAACTTTCAACCATCTAACTAACTTTTTTTTCTGTAGCTTGACTGGATATACATATAATTATATTATATAGATTTGTTATATTCCAAGACTCTTACTCAACAAAACGGTTCTTGTTCATTTGTGTCTGATCAAATTCAATTGCATCCCGAGCGGGAAACAATTGCGCAGTTAATGCTCACCCGCCCTCTTTGTTTGTTTTTGTTTATGATTGTTTAAGGAAAAGTCTAAATATATAACAAAGCACTTAAAGTATGTTCCCTCGGGGAAACAAGTTAGATTGTTTTCCCTCGAGTTCCAATGTTTCCCTCCCGAGACGAACTTAGGAAAACAAAACTTACTTGTTTCCTTGGGGACTATGTATTAAGTATATAACTCTTTAACCCCTAAGAGTGCCGAAAGATGAGTTTGTAAATTCTCCTAACTTAAGTCCATAGTATTCCTATGAGAAGTTTGAGAGAATTTCTTAATTCATCTTCCAGAGTTTTTGGTGGGTGATCAAATTTCATATTCTCAGTACTAACTGGCTTGTTTTCTTTTGTTTACTGTAAGGAGAATTTAGATGTTGACAAATGCCTTTGGGCTAAAAAGGTTAACCGCTTTTTTGCCTTTGAATCTTGTATTCAATCGAGAAAGGCAGTGGCGGTTTTGCACTTATACCTTTTTAGCCCTTGTCTATCATAAGACTAACTGTTTTCGTAACTTGTATCTATAGGGTGAGAATGAAGCCTTCCAAAACTTGAATGACGGTGCGAGTACTTCGAGAGAGGATACCAGTGAACTAAGAGAAGGCGTGCTAGTTGAGATAATGAGAGATGAAGAAATTGTCAGCGGAATTCTCAACGCCAGTGGTCTTTGGGACTGTGCTGTCTCTCAAGTAAGCAACATATCAAAGAAAACATTCTTAATTCAGTTAAGTAAATAAGTAGTATTAGCATATACCAGCTCGACTACGCGCGAATTGATTGGTTTAGAAATAGTAGCTTTGAGACAACATTTACCTCCGAAATAGTAGATAATGACACCCAAACAAAATGGCAGGCGGATGTAGTCGCTGCATGGGATCACGATACTGAAAAAGTTTGCTCTGAAAACACGGGATTTTTAAAACAGCCTAGAGAAACTCACTGTTTTGCGCCATTTACGACATTTTGTAGTTGACAAACTGTCAAAACACTATTGTTATATTTGTTAGGGTGCTCGTGCGCAAGTCTCGCCACGCCAATCGGTTCAAGTAGTAAAAATGGGTTATTTGTTACATATCTTTCGTTTTCTTGAAAGGAACAGTTGCCTCGCTGGTATATACTAAAACACTTATTCTATTTCAATTTCGTTGGATAATGGCTTAATGAAAATCTACCACTTGTCTTCGGCATTCAGTAGATATTCTGCCACTATCCACCTCAATTGAAATTGAATAAGTGTTAAGTGATTAGTAGTTCAGCTTGTTTGTACAGCTACAGGTGAATTTTCATAAAACTCGAAATACACGAGTTGCTTTGAGTATTGAAATTTTGGCAGTTTGTATTAGTTGATTCCAAGTTGAATAAGAAAACTGCGTGGTAAATTGTTAAAGTTTGTGTCGAAAAACGGTTTTTTGGTGCGTAACTCAATTTTGCAACGTTTGAATAACAACATTTGTTAGACAAAACATGTTTCGATCATGTCTCTGACCTTCTTCAGTTGTAACTGGAGCAACTGAAGTTCCAGTTACAACTGAAGAAGGTCAAAGACATGACCGAAACATGTTTTGTTTAAAAACTGTTGTTCTTTTCCTTAAATTCATTACAAGCCTGCTTCTCATGCGTCCGTTTAGATAATACTACTAAAAGTCCATGCAGCTCTACTAGTAATAAACAACAGGAAAAATAAACGCCTCCCCAGTTTGTCTCAAATTGCCTTATGCGGGTAAAATGGGTGAAAATCAAGCCCAAAACCTAATAAAAGTTAAATAGGTGCTGCTAATTGTCACAATACTTTTCCAATAAGGGTCCCAGGTCAAAATTCAAAATGTCTATGGTGATCAATAAATTCAATGTCCTGGGTTGGATCTTATTTTGGTGAAAAACGACAGATGTTTATCCTTTAGGTTCACAAAGCATTCTAGGACAGAAGATCAGCTTTTGTTTAGATACCTTACTTCGAGAGGTGTAAACATTGAGCCTCAACCTGGAAGTCTTTGACCATCCAGTCAAAGTCAACTTCAAAGAACATTTTAAAGCCGTTCATGGGAATGTGGAAATTATTGATTCTTTTTACAACTGGTCGAGTTGCAATTCCTTGAAGCTTTCTCCATAAAGAATTTCAAAACAATACTAAACGAAGGCTTCAAAGCCTCTAGAAAACTAGAGTTTTTCTAATATGGACAGCTGCACTTGTTAATCTTTTTCGCATAACATGACTATGCCTTGAAATAAAATGAAACTATTGATACAACTCGTTTCTTAATCCAACACTTGAGTTTGATATAAACGATATTTGTTTCCCTTTCTCAGATTGATAATCATTATGTAATCATTAATCACGAAAAAGAAAAATGCAAACGAATTTTTAAAAGTACTTAGCGATTTTGCCAATGGACTTCGAGGCCATTGCGAAGGTGTTGCAAACCATCCAAAACATTTTCCTAGCTCACCTCATTCCTTGATCCGTGCTGTAAATTATAACATTTTAAGTATTGATGCATGGCCACCCTACTTCACACTTCGGCTATAAGAATGAAAAAAGCGCGGCTCTGGAACTTAACATACGGGCTTCGCACTCGGTCCTTATTTAAACGTAAGTTATACTGTTCAGACCTCCCATCCGGGTAACGTTTAACTATGTCTTAATATGGACCTCGCACTCGAGTAATATTGATCCGTAACTTGTCATACGGACGCCACACCTGGGTAGTAAGAGGTAATCATGCAAAGATAACTTAATTGATTACATGTATTGTTTGCTTCAAATAAAGTACATAGGGAAAGTTGGTGAGGTAAAAACTTTGTTGGGTGGTGGACTAGTGGCCGTTCAGGTGAATGGACTAGAACCAGTCGTGCTGAACGAGGCCGTGCTCAACGTTGTCAAGGACAGACCGCCACAGACCAGCCAGAGCGGCTTAACAGCAGAGGATCGGGCTGCCAGAATGGCGGCGGTTAAGGCTTTGGTCAACTCAGGTAAGATGGGATTACTTTTCAGATCGAGCGGCCGGGGAAAGTCGGAGGTCCCATCCTTCCCCATCTTACTTCAAAATCAGTGGGCATGACCAGTTTTACCGGGCACGCCTACGTTAGGTGGAGTGGGGGAAAGGTGAGGTCTTATCCTTTTCGGGCTAACTTCGGATTTAGTGGACGTGCGTTGTGAAACTGGACATACATGCTGCAGTTCGAGCTGGGGAAGGGTGAGGTCTCATTCTTGACCATCTAACATCTGATCCAGTGTGCATGGGCACTAAAACTCGTAACATATTTCAGGTCGAGCAGAAGAGGTTAGGTCCCATCATTTTCCATTTTCTTCTGATCCAGTAGAGATGGACAGTAAAACTGGACACACATACTGAAAGTCGAGCGGGGGAAGGGTGTGGGCCCATCCTCTTCCGTCTAACTTCTGATCCATTGGGCATGAGCACTAAAATTTTTGACACATACTGAATTATTAAATAATAGGGCGTGTTAAAATACTATAAAAAGTGTTATAGTAAATTATTCTTCAAAATTTTATGTCTGTATTTCAGGAGTATCAATTGAAGACTTGATGTCATCTGGGTATCTCAGTGGTAAGTTGGAACAAGTCAGTCGAAAAAACATCTTTTCGTTTTCAAATGAACAAAAGTTATTGTGTGGTTTGACTATTTGAGCTCCAGTACACATAAATGGTATAAAACAGTATAAAACAACATGTTATAATGTTATATGATATCGAAAAATAAGATAGTAAAAGTACTTACCGTAATATGTTACGGTACAGTTCAGTTTGGTGCATGGTATATTGCACTTAGAAACCTCTGATGGCCAATCAGAAGCTCTAACACATTAAGCTAATGGAACCAGTGACCATTTGATTATACTGGTCACACTCTCTATCCCACTTAGCTACATCATCACGTTACTATCAGATTGCCAATCAGACGCTCTTAAACATTGAGCTACTGGAACCCGCGACCGTCTGATTTCTGTCACACTGTCTATCCCATTGAGCTACAGAATCTCATTACTCTAAGACAGCCCACAGACACTCTACCACACTGAGCCACTGGAACCCTTGATTGTCTGATTACTGGTCACACTGTCTATCCCATTGAGCTACAGAATCCTCATCACCCTCAGACTACAAATCAGCTTAATTGCTCTAATTGGCCGAGCGTCAGGAACAGAAAGCCTCTAGTTACTGCCGAGACGATTTAACCTAATGAACTATAGGAAACCATTACCTCCTCAGATGTTCTAACTCACTTCGCTACACGGACGCTATATTATCTTATTACCGATGAAATTAACCCTTTGAGCTACAGCAATTAATGTTCTCCTGAAACACAATCAGATGCTCCATTCCACTGAGCTACAGGAACGAACAATCTCCAGATTATGAATCAGACGCTCGTGGATTTCCGATCAAATTGATCGGAAACCAACAAGAACTCATACAAGCAGCTAGGGTTTACTTAGCTTGGTAAATGTAATCGTTACAATAGACATATATCGCACGGTTGGTTGTGTCTCTATGCAGGTGATCGAAGAGCGGTCTGTGGAAGGAAGCCGTCTGTTGTGCACTATGAAAGAAATCTTGCAACTGTTTTTAAAACATAATTTGAATTGTATCGGATGCGTTTCAAAAACTTTTAAAATGTTATTATTATGGTTTCTTCCGCTTCTTTTAAATACAACTATTTTTTGTTTTGTGTTACCATTTTTTCCAGTTGTAGCATTATTAGGTACAACTGATTCTAAAACAAATGTAAGCTTTCTTGATTGTAATTTTCTTATGAAAGGGTTTTTCTTTTATTTTAGGTCTTATGGAAGATATGATGGCTAGAGAGGATTGTCCGCTTGCTCAGGACAAAGACGAAACTGGTATGCTCCTAGTTTCCAGTGCATCCAATGGAGACTTAACAATGGTAAACGTCATTCTTCAGGGTTACCCTGACCTGGTAAGTTCTTTTGTAACTAGGAACTTTGATTCTTTTTCTTGGTTTTGGAAGTCAAAAACAACGTCCAAGTTTTGGGAGACACACACTTGTTGGTAACCCTGGAAAAGATGAAGTTTGAAATAATCCTGTTGTAAAAAGTACTTGAAAAGTCTCGAAAGAATAAAATACTTCGACTTTATGGTATGAAAGTTCAACACGAAAAAGTTCTAGTGTAGCCGTCGTCTAACTATCAGTGAAATTGCTTTCTAAGAAAGGTTTTACACGTTTATTTAGGTAGACTACACATACCAGTTTCATACAGCGCTTCACAATGCATCGCATTCAGGGCACTTGGACGTTATTTCTGCTCTCTTGGAAAAAAATGCGAGTCTTACCAAACAAGTAAGTTTTTTTCAACTGTTGTCAACTTTTGTATTAATTGTCGAAGGTTGGGGGAGGGGGGATGAGTTCTCGGATCTCAATTCCATTCCCAAAACTAATCACTGATGCACCATGGTTTGAAGTAAGTTTTGGTAATAAAATTTATGGTGAGGTGTACTACTTTACTACTGTAGTTTTTTGAAAAAGCATCCGTTTTATGTAAGTAGTTTTTATTACAGACATTGTTGGTAAAAATTGCCGAATTTTGTTACAAAACATCTTTTCTATAGAAATTAGTGTTCATAATCGGTAATTATCTATGATATACCATTATCACAAAACAATGTTTTTTTTACCAAACCCTCATTTTCTGCACTGAAAATGCTTATGTTTAAGAGGTAGTTAATAATGAAAGATGATAAGTAAAGAGTCTTCATAAGCAACATTTTAAAAATTTATGAGTACATAATTTGGAACAGAATCTGAATGGGAGCAGCCGACTCAAATCGACTGTTATATCCCTTATCATCTACTATTATCACCTACTACTTTCCTAGGCAATTTTGGAACTGTAAGTACTTATCATGCAAGCAGTAAACCTTACTTTTCAGTACTCAGCAATTACGAGAAGGAAATTATTTGCAGTAGACCAATACCATTCGGACCATCTCCTTACCCTAGGTTACTTAAGAGATTGAAAAAAAATCTTGCCTTTTCTTTCTCTTACCAGGATAACCAAGGTTATACAGCACTCCATCATGCAGCATACGGGTAAGAGCATCTAGTGTGTACAGGGGTCTCAATAAGTTTTAAAAGACGCGACAGACCATTTTAAAGTAGGCGGCTGTATCTCTATATGGGTCAGCAAGAAACTCGGTAAGTAGGCGGCGGTGATTTGAGAAGTAGGCGGCGAAATTCGCCAATTGCCGGCTTCTATTGAAACCCTCGATCTAGTATCTTCATGGGCAACATTTTAAAGATTTATGAGTACATGATTTGAAATAGAATCTGAATGGGAGAATTATCACCAACTACTTTCCTAGGCAATTTTGGAACTGTAAGTACTTATCATGCAAGCAGTAATCACATTTTTGTATCAACCAATCCTTTTGCAACTGACTTTTGTTGATAATACCTCCACTCTACTTCCGACTCTACGATAAAGCTTTTTCCTCCCTTGTGTTTTTTCTCTCTCTCAAGAGATTACACCGGTCAAGCGGCATACTTACTGTGTAGTTACGGAGCAAAAGTAAATGACAATTTCAATGAAGCCCAGAGCTCTCCGCTTCACCTGGCTGTTGCACAGTTCAACGAGAAAGCTGTTCAATCGCTCGTCCAGTGTCAAGATTGTGACGTAAACTTGCAGGTATTGTCCTGTCTGTGTTCACTTTAATCTTCATAGAGTGCTGTCCTACAGTGGCATATGTGTGAATACAAAATATAGATTCGAGAAAGGCCTTACCACTTGATCGGGGTACCAAGGGTTATTTCTAGGATCTGGCCGAGCTTTACTGTCCTTTAAATCCCACGACCAAACTCCCAGCAGGCCTCGTAGCTCAGTTGGTTAAAGGTCGTTCGAATTCCACCGAGTTCAGAGATTTTTCCCTTTCCATTGTATGGGTATAGGTTCTTTGTTCATGCTGTAGATCAGCGAAACTTGGATTATACCCGGTTCAGTGGTAAGACATCACGCGAGTCTATGTTAACTATAACCTCGTTTCCAAGATCGTTTGTGTTCACAGAGAGGAAGAGTCTTTGAAATTGGTGATGCTGACTTTCACCTTGTTTTCAAGGTCTTTGTTAACTTTGTTGTTTCCAGGACGCAATTGGGCGGATGCCGCTTCACCACGCTGTTGCCAACGAAGCTCTCACTATTGCAGAACATCTTATTTACGCACCAGGTTGTATTATCCAAATTGAAGATGAACTTGGCATGAACCCTTTTCTTACGGCTGTTGACATAGGTTGCTTATGGTGAGTATACAGAAGGTAGTATAGAGTGTACAACTTTACCCTCCTTTATGGAGTGACCAGCTCTACTATACCAGTGGACCTACGTACAACTCCCTGTCAGTTACTCAGTATCTTAGCTGCTAGAACAGCGCACTAATAACCCGAAGGTCGTTAGTTAAAGAAGAGCCATTTCCACCTCACGATAGGGACCTGGTTGTCAACTGTGATCAGAGAACGGAACGGCAAAGTGACATAAGACAAGACACATGTCAAACTCAATGCGAAAGTTCACATGCAAAGCTAGACTCTCGCGCGCTGAACAAAATTTTGCAGTGTGAAGAAGATAGATTATGATTTACACATTGAAGAAGGCGAAAGCGATATGCCGTTGCTGTCGTTGTCAATTATTGTTCAAAAGTGTTTTCGTTCTTAGAGTTTAGTTGTTAAATAGCAAGATTGAGGGTGCTAACTAATTTGTGTTGAGGTTTCGTGTATAAAATGCTTACTAGCTAGGCTATGTTCAAACAAGGTTGATGAGAGACTTTGTTTTTCTCTAATAGGCTTGTTAGAATCATGATGGACAAGTACCCAAAGATTTTGACAGTTCCTCAAAAGTCCCACCAAATGACGGCTTTGCACTTGGCTGCTCTGTACGACAATGTAGAAACGATGGCTTTGCTTCTTTCTTCGGTGAGTTGAGCTATGCATCAAGTATACGTATGTACTTTGTTGATTGCAGTATCTTGCATAGCCCAGCTGCGTAGAAGGAAACGAACATAAACCTCTGATAGCATCAACTAATCTTTTCAATTGCCATTGGTTTCTAAGTCTGGAACGATCCTTTCTCGTGGTCCAAAAGAATAGCCCTTCCTTCATTTATAGGCTTTATGGAACCCTAGTTTTCACATAGATGTTTAAGCAATTTATCGTAAGGACTGATCGATCAAATTTGTTGAGGTAAAAGAAAGGAAACGAGGTGAGGCGAGAGTGATAAGTGAGGTTGTAAAGAAGATAGTCGAGTTGAGGTGAGGGGTGGAAGGAGGAGACCGGAAAAGGAGACGAGGTGATGAAGTTAGAAGTGGTAGGGAGGGTGTTGAAAACTAGGCTAGGTTAGGTGGAGAATGGAAAATTGGAGGAAGGAAGGGTCAGTAAGTGCGTGGTGGGAGAGAGGGTATGTAAAGAGACAGTTTAAGGTTAAAAGTGGAAAGGCAAGGGGGTTGGGAAGGAGAGTGAGGTGAGTTGAGACTTGGTTGAAGGTAGGGTGAGGGGATGCACAGGGTAGGGGATATAAGGTGAGTTGAGGGGCCCGAGAGGAATTAGAGAGGGAAAGCGAGATGAGGCGAGGTGATGGATTAAAGGAGGGGATTGGGAAGGGAAACGAGAAGAAGTGAAGGGTGAATAGAAGAATAGAAGTGAATAGAACAGAGAAGTGAATAGAACAGAGAAAGAAGGGAAGATGAGGTAAGAAATTGTTAAGGAAAGTTTTTGGTAAGGGAGGCGAGGAGTGGTAGAGGCAAAGGTGAGATGAGGCAGAGGGAGTTGGGAAAAGAGTCTAGATGACGTGAGGCAGGCTCCACCCAGCTGTTAAGACTTGTGTTCCTGTAGATACCTAAAATCTTTATAGATGGTGAAATGCTGATCAAGAACACTATAAAACCAACTCTGTTTTTTCTGTGTGTTTTTTTAGGTATTTTGTGACCCTGGGGCAAAAAATACAGACGACCTTACTGCGATTGACCTGGCAAAAGAAGCAGGAAATGATGCAGTAGCTGAACTCTTAAGTAGAATTTCCCCGAAACCCAGCGGAGGCTATCAAATCATGATGAAAGACAATCTTCTTCGTCTTTTATCGAGTAGAAGAAGAAGGGTAGGTTAACAAAGCTGATATTTGTACATGAAAACGGTCTCACACTGGATCAAGCTAGCCTTACCCTGAACTCATAGGGTTCTTGGAGCTTTGCTCTGCCCTTCATTCAACCAGTTATAACAATTTCAGCCACAATTAGGTTTTAATTTGTAGTGAAACTACCAATAAGAAGTGAACAGGATGGCCCTCACAGGCAGGGGTAAGCCAAGCACTATCACTCCCCTTTCCTGTTAATCGGTAACAAATTCTTGGTAAGCCGAACACAGGATCCAACTTAACACTATATATGTGAGTTAAGAACCCACGAGGTTTTAACCCAACATATATTCGAATTTCGTAAGTTTGGTTCATATGACAAAATGTGTAATTCGCCTAAACTGTAAACATGAAAGGTATGATTTCTAGCAAGTTTCATTTTCTCATTACAAAATGACCTGTTTTGTATGAGTTATTAAAGGAGAAAATGAACACTTCTTGTTCGTTCGCCCCTCACAAGTGAGGATGACCATGACCTCAAGACACTTATAGTTACTTGGGGACAGGGTGGGTACGAAGATGGCTGAGCAAGCCAATCCTTGCACGGAACAGTTTATTACAGTGGGGGCAGGGAATGTGTGGGGCTGGTCCAGGCTGAGCGGCAGCATTCATGGTGGCTTCCCTTCTTCGCCTCGTCTCCTCCTTCTCCTTGATGCGCCACTCTTCGAAAGCAGCAACACTCGAATTTATCATCGAACGCCAGGCAGGACGGTCCTCAGCAGACACTTCCCAGGTGGTACAAGGGATGTCGCACTTCTTATGCGACCCCTTGAGTGTGTCCTTGTATCGCAGCTTTGGTCTTTCAATTGAACGCTTGATTTCTAGCTAGGAGAATTAAGCAATAGACAATTCGTCAGTTAACTGCCATGTTTGATCAAGTTTCATTTTCTCATTACAAAATGACCTGTTTTGTAAGAGTTGTTAAAGGAGAAAATGAACACTTCTACTACAGCTTTTAATGATACAATAAATAATGATGACTATTAAAACAGCAATAACAACATGACTACCGCTGTTAATTATCAGTAGCTAAAAATGAAAGTGGTAATGGTTACAACAAAGACAGTGACTGTTACTATTGTAATAATATGCATAGAAAAATTACTGCAATCTGATTGGACGAGAGCCTCTTGTTTCATTTGTTATTGCACTGGTTGTAAACAAACAAAATGGCGGCCAGGTTTGCCGAGTGCAGTAACGAGGTTATTCAACTTAAAAAAGGACATTCTACAAACAGAATACCGTGATAAGTATCGAAAAAGGCTGAAAGTGTAGAAAAACTGAGAAAAGAGTATAATAATGCTTTTGGAATTTCAGTATGCGACGAACAAAACAAAATGGCGGCAAGTTTTGCCGAGTAAAGTGATGAACTTATTCAAAGTTTATAAGAGAAGACTGCCAACAAATAATGTAAAAAGTACAAACAACTGGCAAAAAGTATGAAAAACCTGGGCAAAAAGAGCTGGACTTATCGCTTCAGGAGTTTTGTGCGTAAGCATACGTAAACAAGTACGAAACGGAGTGCAAACCTGTCGTGCATGTCTCTTACTTCCCTCGCGCGGTTAAAATTGATTCTTCCCTGAATACATATTATTAACAAATAGTCAAATGGTTTGTTCGTGCAATTCGAGATTATTCAGCACTCGTAAACATTTCGAAGACAACAAATTGAACTCGTTTCGCTCGTTCGATTTTAGGTTAGTCTTTGAAATTTTTACTCGTGCTGATTAATCCCGAATTGCACTCCAAACCATTTGATTACCAATACTAATAAACAACTAACAATGACAGAGACAGTTACAATAACAATGTTTCAATAGAAAGAGGTAAAGGGTAAAAAAAAGTGATGATGATGATGTTACAAGATTATTAAACGTTAACACTGAAGGTTATAATACAAAAAGGATGACTATTGTATTGATGAGAATCTTTGTTTTGTAGTTTCCTAAACTTGAAGTTGGAATGGAGGTTCGTGTCAAGGGTAACAAAAAGCTCGTTGTAGCCTACCAATTGGGCCATGGAGGGTGGAACACGCTTCTGGATTTGGTAAGGGAGCAGTACAGTTGTCTGTTTATCAACTAGTACTTTTTTATGATTTAGTAATGAGAAGTACTACAGTTGTTTCTTTGTTATCTAGAGCTCTTTTAGGAGATAAAACCTCTTTCATGACTGCAACTACTGCAGCTAGTACACAGTAAGAAATGGTCTACTGAAGATAGACTTTTGCATACAAACGAACTCTGGAAGATTATAAACTCAAGTTAGGAACTTGGAGATCGTTGCTGCTTTATTCTCTGGTAGTCGGAGAACCCAATAGGTTTTGTATCATGAGTTACAAGATTCCAGAGGGCCTACGGTTTAACGTCCTTATCTGTGAAGGTGGTTCAGTCCGATGGAACAGACGCAGCGACTTCGTACAAGTTCTTAAAGACTCTGATTTGCATACTCGTACTCATTTGCTAGCTATAAAAGACCTTTATTCTCCTCACCTTTTCAGATGCTCAGACGAAGGGCCAACGCTCGAAACGTCAGCTTCTCAAACTTCATTTACGGCGTTGATAATTTACTTATCAAATCTTATCACGAGTTTAAATTCGAGATGAATTTGATTGTTTTGCTCAGTAAAACTGGGCGACCGGTATCAAGTGGTACAAGATGAATGAAATATCACTTGTCTTCCGATGTTGTTCTACAAGATGAAGTTCTTCCAAAGAGATCAGACTGCGACAAGTGATATACTCTGACACTCAAAAGATATGTAATTCCAGGGAAGAGTATAGGTGTAAAAGAGATTTTATCAGTTTTTAACAAAAATGAACAGGTAATGGAATGGATCTGCTAAGAATAAGTTCTTGTTACCAAAAGCAATGTTTTTCCTAATGTAAGTAGAAAGAATGATTTGAAAACCACAAGTTTTGGTTTCCATCTAGATATACACAAGCCAGGAAAGGCTTATTTTCTAAGGAGGCTTCTATGCTAACCAGTAGTTAGCGCCAAAGTCCTTTCGTTGTCTTTTATTTAACATTTGGCCTTCATTTGTTTTCTCCCCAAAAGACGCGGGAACAAACTGGCTTGGTAGTTGATAAGGTTGGAGGAAGAGATGTTCGGGTACAGTTTGCGGAAGTTGATCAGGAATTCACGTTCAATCCTGCCGCCCTGGAACCGTTGGTTACAGAACAAAGAAGTACAGAAATGTTCCTAGTACTGAACTTCAACTTTGACAGATCTTTGCCAGGTGAGAGCTGTGAAGAAACTATAGACTTTGTTTTGTTTGTGCAGGCATTTTTACGGCCGTAAAATTGGTAGAGTTCCTAATTATTCCCAGTCTCCTAAAGGCTTGCAAGTTTCCACCCATTTTGTGTCTTAAATCCAATACTGTCTTTAAGCCAATACTCAAAAAGTATACTCTCGATCATCAAAAATTCAATAATTTTTGTCCAATATCAAATCTTACTTTCCTGTCGAAAGTAACTGAGAAAGTAGTAGCTAACCAGCTCATTACTTTTCTTGAAGAAAACAACTTGTATAATACATTCCAATCAGCCTATCGAAAATTACACAGTACTGAAACTGCCCTTATAATTATTAATTTCTCATGCTATTGATAAAGGACAGTCAGTCATTCTTGTTTTGTTAGACTTATCAGCAGCTTTCGATACAGTCAATCATAAGATTTTGTTATCAAGATTGTCTTGTCGCTCTGCAATCTGTGGTACAGCCCTCAAATGGTTCGAATCTTATTTATCTGATCGCATGCAACATGTCAAGGTTAATGGAAACTCTTCCCGCTATTCAAAGTTATCCCAAGGTGTTCCTCAGAGATCGGTGTTGGGTCCGATTATATACTCCTTATAAACATCACCTCTAGCAGACATTGCAACCGCCCACGGCTTGAACATCCAGTCTTATGCAGATGACACACAAATTTATTTAACTTTTAACTTGTCTTGTGCAAATGATATGGTACTCAAAAATCAAGAATTGAAAATTGCGTCCGGGAGATAAAGGAGCGGATGACTAAAAACAAGCTAAAAATGAACACTAAAACGGACGTTATTGTAATTTCTTCCACTTATCGCCCTAAACCTCCCGTTAATGCCCTCACTGTTTGAAGAGTATCTTTCTTTTTCATCTCATGTCACTGCCACCTGTAAAACAGCCTTTTTTCATTTGCGCAATATCTCGAAAATCCGTAATTTTCTCGCATTTGAAACCACCAAAACCATTACTCATGCCTTTGTAACCTCGAAGCTGGACTATTGTTACTCATTACTATACAGCCAACCTACATTTATACTAAAGAGACTCCAATCCGTTCAGAACTGTGCCGCTAAAATAATTAACCTGTCAAGAAAATATGAACATATAACTCCTCTACTCGTCGATCTCCACTGGCTTCCAATTCAAGAAAGAGTCAAGTTCAAAATTCTTATAATTACCTTCAAAGCTATTCGCGGATAAGCACCTTCTTATATTTATGACCTGTTAAAGCCCTACTGTCCTGTCAGATGTCTCCATTCTTCAAACCAAAACCTACTCTGCAAGCCTGCTTTTAATCTCAAGACCATTTGGCGGCCGTTTCTTCTCTGTTGCTGCTCCTACTCTCTGGAACACTCTACCGATTCATATATACACTTTTAAACGCCAGCTTAATACATGGCTTTTTAACAAATCATTTTTTAATGCTTTTACTAATTTAAGTTTAGTTTTATATCTTTAACTTAAGCTGTAAGACGTGTCTTTTATCAAAACATAATTTAAACATTTTACTAAGTTTAGATTAGTTTATATTTTTAACCTACGTTGTAAAGCGCTATGAACAATAGGAGTAGCGCTATATAAATGTATTTTATTTTTTATTGTTATTATTATTTGTTTTTTTCTCTAGAAGCCCTAAATTTTGCCTACACTACCCAATCAGACACTACACTACATTCAACACATTACAACTGTGTAGATACTTGGGCATGTAGGCCAGCAAGCGCCACAAGCTGGTTTATTTTGCATTTGTTTACAAGCTCCGCTCTCACAAAACACTTTATTAACATACTTGGCAATACTGACTTATAAAGTTGTTTATCTGATAGAAAACTCTTGACACTTGCCGGACACGAAAACCCAAAACCCTTTTGGAAAAAAGGGAACGTATTCTCCAAACCCAATGCAAGTGCCTTTCCCCCGTGGAGATTAAGGGGAATTATAGAACAAAAAGTTGGCTAAGAAGGCTGAACCTAGACTGACTCAAATCTCTAACGGCTCAGTACTTATACATTGAATTACCCATACTTCCCATCTGGCAGCTAGACCCAGCCTCTGGTCCATGCCGGCAAAATATCTATTTCTGCCAGTTTCACAAAGCTCAATTGTCAGAAGTATCATTTTTTTGTCTTTCCGTATGAGTCCACTGTCGGTTGCCCGATGATGTCAAGAGGCACAGCCTTAGCATAGACTACATCTGAAGACACTAGCCAGCTCTAGATTCAGTCAGTTAAAATACAGCCATCAACTGTGTATATGAACGTGATTCAATTTTTTTTTAGGTTTAAATTTTGTTTTCCTTCCTTTTTGGGTATTTTGAACCACAGCATACGCCCTTTTTACTTTTTTTCCCTAAATTGCCTATTTTCAAGCTATTTTCTCCCTAAATATAAGTATTAAGTTTGAAACCCCTAATGTTTCTCTAAAAAGTTCCTCAGGGCTATAAGAATGCTTGTTTTTTCACCAATTGAGTTTTTGAGAAGAATAAACGGCATGGCTTAAACATTTAATTAACATCACTTGTGTTAAAAATCCCACCCTACATCCTGTAGCTCCGTTGGTTAAGCCCGGCGCACACGAGAGGAAACGGCTGTGCAAAAAGTCTCGCGAGGCCTCTAGCTCAGCTGTTTCCTCCCGTGTGCTCGTAAATTTTGGTGACATTTTTGCCTCGCGAGGTCGTGAGACAAATATCTGTCATGTTTGATAATTTTTGTCTCACCAAAATTTACGAGCACACGGGAGGAAACAGCTGAGCTAATGGCCTCGCGAGACTTTTTGCACAGCCGTTACCTCTCGTGTGCGCCAGGCTTTAGAGCGACATAAGTCAGCTTCGTCGGTCGTAGGATCGAATCCGACCGAGATCAAGAAACGTTTTCTCTATTCTTTGAGTGGGATTCCTTTTCGATGCTTAGCTCGGCGAAACTAGGATTGTACCTCAGTTCCAGTGGCAAGGCCTTGCTTTAAGCTCTTTATTATATTTGTATACATCATTGACATTGGAGGACAACAGGTCTTGTCTATTTCGTGGTTGTGTTCGGCATTCCTATACCATTTTTCATTCTAATGACATTTAAATTAATTTTTTCCACCAGCCCCAAGCCTAACTGGAAACCCTTTCACATGCTTAACAGGTGCGTAAACGTAGCTAAAAGAGTTAAGGAAGAAATTATTGATTCACAAGTTGAAAACTCATAAAAAAATTCTGATTCACTGACGGGAATTGAACCTGCAACCTCTGATTACCGGTCAGACGCTCTACCCACTGAGCTACAGAGACTCACATGGGGAGCCAAGTCACTGGTTGAGTTCTTGTCTATTCCCGCTTGACATACGTTTCGCAAACTGCTCGCTCGATATGTCCAATAGTACGTTGAGACTTGCGCTGCTACTGTCAATTAATTTTTTTGAGCTTTCAACTTGTGAATCAATAATTTCCTCTTCAACTATATATCCAAGATTCAGACTACCATTTGGTAACTAAAAAAGGTTAATCCCTGTTTCTGAATATTTTTTCGTTAACCCTAGCCCTAGCTATTTTGCCCCAAGTTCTTGACGTCAAGCATAGTTGTTGTATAACTACTTTACGAAGAACAAATTGTTTCCTAAAAAGACGTTTTTGGTAAATGATCGGCCATTAACTGAAAAAATAGTTGAATTGTTGATTATGGGTTTTAGTCGCTTTATTTTTAAAACATCAAGATGGTTTTCTACTTAATGCTGAAAAACTTTGTATCGAAACTTCTCAACTTACTTTCGAGAAATTGACCCAAAAATTTCCTCTGAAACTTCATGAATTAGACTAAGGAGACGCAAGATACAAGTATAACTCTCTTTTTCCTGCCATAAAATAAAACTTATTAATATTTCTGAGGCTGGTAGTCAGCAGAGCCAGCAATTTGCATTAGAAAGCTACGGAAATTGTAAGAGTCAACATAATTAATACACCAACGAATTTTTTGCTGTCTGTTGTAAAATGAATCAGAAATTGGGTGCTGTATTAGATTTAATAAATTGTTTAAAGGAGAACTGAACCCTAAAATCAACATTTGTCAAACAAAATCCCTAACTGAGTATAAAAACGATATTAAAAAAAAATCCTCGTATCGTTCCGACTTTCCGAGAATTCGAGTTTAAAACACGTTACTTGCCGCATTGTACCGGCGGCTCAGAAATAGGGATTAGGCGGAAAGAGAAAGAGGCTATTACGTCAGATATGGGTAAGAATTGGCTCGGACTGAAAAAATTCATCATTGGTGTGAGATATCGCACACAACGTAAGTTGTAACTTTCGCTCTTAACTGTGTAAGCGAACTTATGAAAACAAAAACGGTTCACGTCACACTTTACCTTCGTTTACCGCTGACAAGTCGACAAGTGCCCACGCTGAATGACTTAACGCGACCCGACACACGCACAAACATACTAGAATTTCTCAGACTCAGCGCGACACAAGAAAAAAAGTTTAGATATGTTCTCAAAACCTTGAAGGATTTCGTTAAAAAATGTTGGTTTCAGAGCTCAGGTTTCCTTTAATTGGTCATAGGTTTCTGCGCCTCTCATTCAGAGAGGCGGGTGTATTTTGCCGGCCATAAAAACCTCGAGCGAAGTGAATATAGCCAGCGTGTGAACAATTTTTCAAAATTGCCACCACACGCTTTGTCGATACTTAACCTCTTAAAGTCCCTATCAAGCTTAACTTTTTACTTTTTAGATTAAAACTGTCGTTATTTGTGAACTCAAAATTCGAATAACCAAAGAAAATTTCCACGTCTAAGTATGATTTTTAATATAAAAAAGATCGAAATGTAAATTTTGACCGAGCAGGCCGGGGACTGGTAACCAGTGACGTAGCAGCAGTGGGTTGTGTTTTTTGTTTAAAAATGTTCATTTCTGTTAAAAAATGTCATAAAATTTTTATTTCAAACATTTTCAAGGGAATAATTCATTGATTAAAGTTATAACAATGCGACTATTATAGCCAGAATTGAGTTTTTTGGGATAAAAAAGATTGTTTCTGCTTCATGCCTCGTGCTGCATCATATGCCTCCCGCTACGTCATCATTGCACGCTTCAAGTCTAAAAAATGTAACAGGAACGGCGAGAAAGGTTTTATTTTCGAAAGTTACTTTTATTAAAGGGTTCTACTTTTCATCTGGAACTTAAAAAAGTAAGCTTGATAGGCACTTTAAAGAAAAACGCCATTCGGAAAATTTTGCAAAACACTTTTCCAAGGTAACGCATTATCTCTAAGGCAATTGCGCTAACTAGTTAAAAATGAACCTTCGTTTGAAAGTGTTCCAGATATCGGTACGTGCGACTGAGCAAGAGACAACAACATATATTTTTTCTTGCACAAATCTTTGGTAATGGCTATCTGTACTCTCTGATAACCAGGTTCAGTGAATATCTGTGAAGAACCCCTTCGACTCTCGGGGTTAACTCAACAGATGTTTAGGCGAACAATTGTTGAATATTTTTGTTGATGTATCACCTAATTGTATTTGTTGTACCACTCAGGGGAAACTGGTGATTCGGTTGAAGAAAGGCAAGAAGCGGTCCAAGAAGAAGCGTTGTTAAGTGGAGTATTACATGAATGTACAGACAAAGTCCAGCAAGTCCTGGATGCGAACCCTGATCTGGTTAGTGTTCAAAGCCTTTAGAGCCCCTTGTAGAACTCTTTTACCATAATTCTTTGCTTAGTCGAAAAGGTAAAAATTTGCGTCAAGCTTGTACTACTAATACAAACACTGCAAGCATAATCACTTCTTAAATAAACTCTATCATCAATATTGCCAACGTCAATATAATTCTCGCTACAACTATCATCGTTACAACCTCCGTCATGATTTCCATCATCATCACCACCAATACAAATGTCATTATGACCGAGATCAATGTCTCATCAATCTTCCAGCAACATAATCACCACTATCATTATTATCATCGTTATCTATATCACCATCATTTGACAACCATGATTATCGTCTCAGCCATTATTTTCATCATCAATAGGCGAATCTTTCGTGACGTCATTGTTTACATTCTGTTTCATTAGCATACGACTTCAGGTAGAGAAAGAAACAAGATAGAATAAAATTGAATATAGAATTTAAGAAAGTTAGTCGAGTAAAACAATAGACTAAACTTTCGGTTCTGTACAAGCAAGTTTGAAGAAGATAATGTTCAAAAAAACTCGAAACAGCTGGGTAACAAAATCGTTAATGAGCCATACAATCTTTGTAAAATTTCCAGTTTTTAAACGCGCATAACAAGGTAAGTATTTATCAAATCATATTTTCAGACGATGCTAATTTTGCCAATTTCTTTCAATATTCAGAACAATTGATATTGTAGCTTGAATAAAAACAAGGGTACATATGCTTATGAGGCAAGAAACGTAAACAAAGATTTGCCTATACCATTACCATCTTTATCCCAACGAATTCCTTTATCATGATCACTAGCATCACTATATAAGCGCTATCATTTTCGTTCACCTTCAATATCATCTTTATCATCGTTATCACCTTAATCATCAATAACACCATTTTTATTATTATAATCATCATTGCCATCACCATCGCCTCTACCACTATTATTGTCACCACTATCTTTCAGCATGAAATGTACTGGTGTAAAAACATGGAGCTCGCTAGGTGCAAGCCTAAAATCTGTATATATTAAAGCCTTCAAAGCCAGACTGAGAAAAAGTTTCGTTAAAACCTATTTAAGCTCAGCAATTCACCAAAATATTCTTTCCTCTATTATTTCTGATGTTTCTATAAACGAGAAAAATGGGCTGTGTTTTTTCTTTGACATACTTATTGTTTTTCTTATTACTATTTGATATTTTTTTGCGCTGATATAAACATGTACAATTAAAAATTTTTTCTGGGTCCCTAGCTTGTATAGCCCCTCATGGCTAGTCCTGGTAGCCAGCACTTTACAATGTCATTTTAGAAATTTGTTAATTTAACACAGCTACGATTTTTGTTCTTGTTGTTATCATTTTTATCATTATCATCGTCATTATCACCACTATCATTGTTGTTGCCATCATAATCATCAACACTACTATTATCATCATCAGCAGCACTACCACGATCATCATCATCAGCACTACCATTATCATCATCATCAAGACTACTATTATCATCATCATCAATACTACCATTATAATCATCAACAACACTACCATTATCATCATTAGCAGCACTACCATTATTATCATCATCAATATGACCATTATCATCATCAACAACACTACCATTATCATCATCAACAGCACTATTATTATCATCATCATCAACACTACCATTATCATCATCATCATAACTACCAATATCATCATCAGCAGCACGACCATTATCATCATCATCAACACTACCATTATCATAATCATTATTACTACCATTATCATCATCATCAGCACGACCATTATCATCATTATCAACACTACCATTATCATCATCAACAACACTACCATTATCATCATCATCAGCACTACCATTATTACCATCATCAATATGACCATTATCATCATCAACAACACTACCATTATCATAATCATCAACACTACCATTATCATCATCAACACTACCATTATCATCATCAACAACATTACCATTATCATCATCATCAACACTACCATTATTATCATCATCAATATGACCATTATCATCATCAACAACACTACCATTATCATCATCATCAACACTACCATTATCATCATCATCAACACTACCATTATCATCAT
>JAOBAT010074612.1:0-20932 GCA_026413305.1 Hydrozoanthus tunicans | reverse complement strand
GCCCCCCTCCCCCCCCTTCTCCCCCAAAGAACTTTAGGTATCAAAAGAGTTTTACGTGGTGATCTCTCATGATTAGGGACTCAAAGCAGTCTATGGTGGTTAGAGACTCAGGGTGGTCTCCCTTGGTCTCCGTGGTTAGGTATTCAGAGCGGTTCTATCAATGTTAAGGACTCAAAGTGGTCTACTATGGTTAGGGACATAGAGTGGCCTATTGCAGCTAAATAAAAGATTCAAAGCAGTCTATCGTGGTTAGAGACTCGGACTGGTCTATTGTGGCAAGAGACTCATGCAGAGTGGTCCACAAAGTTGAGTCACGTGGGACTCAAAGTAGTCTGTCATGGTAAGGGACTTAGACTAGTCTACATACATGGTTAGTGGCTCAGATTGGTTACGTTGTAAGGGACAGAGACTGGTCTGTCATGGTAAGGGACTTAGACTAGTCTACATACACGGTTAGGGGCTCAGGTAGGTTACGTGGTAAGGGACAGAGACTGGTCTGTCATGGTAAGGGACTCAGATTTAAGGACAAGTTAGTGTTGGTCTACAAGGTTAGCTTAGTTTTAGTAGAAACCGAGAAATATTTCTTAAAAGTTCTGTACTCTGTTTTCTTATCCAAAAAACTGCAGAACGAAGAGGAAGACATGAATGGAGAGAGAGGATGTTTCTTTAGGGATGGGAAGCGGAGAATCGGTAAGACACAGGAGTGCAAAAACGCTAAACAATTATACTTTGAACAAGGTTTTGGGTTGGTTTCTTTGTTCTAAAACGTCCATTGAGCCTAGAAGTTCTAAATTGTGCTGTGTTGCAGATTTCGTTCTTGTGTTCGAGGAAACCGACAAGCCATCCCCAAAGAAACACGTTGAATATAGAGAGAAATATATGGAAAACCTATACAAGCAAGAACTCGAGTTTGAGGAGGTGAGGGCAGTCTTTATTCGCACGACTGAAATTCGATCTTGTGATTTCTTAAAAAAATTCCAAAATGTTCCTTAATTGTTTATGACATACCTTTTTACACAGTTCACATGTTAATATTTGGTACCGTCGTGCCTAAAAAATCTTGTTTTCAAATGTCTGTTTTACTTAATTCAAACATAGAATGAACCAACCAATATTGATTAAGCCTTTCTTTTGCTCTATACTGCATATATCATTATAATATAATAACAAGCTTATAATAAGTCTTAACATAGCTCTGATAAAAAGCCCATATCATGAGTTACAATGATATTTAAAGAAATCTTAAGAGTTACAATAAAACATTAGAATATTAAGAATTACAATAGGTATAGGGCGTGTACTGGAAATACAAAGTAAAATACATATTCACGAGAAATCATATTTAAAAATCAATCTATTTACAAAATATTTATCAAACCGTTCTGTGTTCAGCTTGGGCTTGGTGTGACTGGCCTTCCTTAAATTATAAAAATGTTTCTTGGGCTTAGGTAAAAAATCATGTAAAAGGTGATTTTTATCTTTCTTTTTCTAAAAGGTTTTAGTGTCTGCATTTTCTAGGCGTTCAGCTACTGACATTTTCATCGAAGTATGTTTTCGTTTATAGCATTGGTCCAAAAAAACATTTGGAATGAGTTCAATTCTGCCTCTAACGCACCCTGTATATGCATTTTTTTTTGTTTTCAGGAAGTTCTTCAAGAAAAAGAGGGAAAACTCTACTTCCTCAAAGTACACGCTCCCTGGAAAGTGCTGCTTTTCTACGCCGAGGAATTAAACTTCAAGGCTCCACTCGAGGTACACCTCTCAAACAACCAACTGTAATCAGTTAATGCGTTTGAGTCATCTTCATAGCTAATATTAGGTTTAGTTCTGGCCCAATAACGGACATTTTTGAGGGGTAAATATGGCTGGACATATAGCCCCTATAAAAAAGGTCTAATGCATATACTATGTATGAATATGTGTCGATAGGTCGCTACAAACAACTATTACATTTTAACTAGATGGACAAAATAGAGGAAATTAGTACGAAGTTTTGTCAGCCTACTGATTGGATGAAACTTAATTAAAATTAATCAAAATCTTAATAACCTCGTTTTCCGTGGTTTAGTTTGCCCAAGTTCTTTCACTATACAGACATAGTAAAGCGCTTGCTTACGTTCTTTATAACGAAAAACCTCGCACTCGGTTTATTAAGACTTTTAATAAAAGAGTGGCTCATAGTAGCTTTGGTCGACACAAAACTTGTGTCTGGTTTACTAATGAGTCACTTCGCTTGTCTTCGTTCCTCGCAACAGATTCGTGACTCTGTGAAAACCAACTGGTCGGACCGGATGATAAAAAAATTTCATCTTCCAAACATTTTTAGCCAAGAAGTACCAAATACCCCGAACGATTATTTTACTTGCAACTTTAAAGCCAATAAACTCAGCAAGTAAGTAAATTCCTAAAGATACGAGGTTTTGTAATTTGCAACTGGCCGGTTAAATCAAAACCTTCTCACTTAAACAATAAAATTCTCTTGGGTAGTCAGAAAATCCAACATGTTCTACAGCACAGTTATAGAACTCCAAGGACCTATGATTTAACGTCTTTATCTAAAAAGACGCGAAGGACTAACCGTTGTTAGAGCAAAGGCAGCACCTTCTCATCAGTTGTTCTAAGGCTCTGAGCGAAGGTCCGGCACCGGAAATCGAACCCGCGCCTTCCTCACGACAGGCTGGCACCTTACCAACTGGGCTAACTAGGGGGCGGTTTCAGTGCCACTGAAGGATTGATTCTCTTGTCAGTATGTAGCAGTTGGATAGCTGAGGTTTTTAATAATTAATTGCTCATTTTACGCGCGAACCTTGTACATTAATTAGGGTTCTAGTACTCAGTTTCTAAGGATGTTTTTGCAGTTACTTCTCTTAAAGCAATGCCATTGCGCAAGGATCAGTCCCGTGTGAGATGTGTTGTTTCGTGTCATCTCTGCGTGCATTTGCGCAAAAACATGTAAATTTTGTTTTTCATTTTTCAGGTTCATAGGTTCGGACAATCCTGACACGTACTTTACAGATACCGAGAGAACCAGAGCGGTAGGTCCAAAGGAATGCTTGAAATTTGAGCTGTGGTTTTGTCTTTAATACTTTTGTATAAGCTATCAAAATATTGTTTCTTGTTCTAGGTGAACGAAATCTTGGAAACTGCACCTTTTGGCAAACGACAGAAAGGCGAAATAGGTAAGGCAATCGATTCAGTGATTCAGTTAAAAAGTTGTTGTTACTGCAGTTCATGTTGACGTTAACCAACTGGTATTATTGTTATTGTTATTATTATTATTATTACTATTATTATTATTGTTATCATTATTATTATTATTATTATTATTATTATTATTATTATTATTATTAACCAATTTGTATACTTTTGCAACTCGTCTATTATCAAATAGAAGGAGGTGCTCCCCTTTTCTGTAAGGTACCTTAATAACAGAACTATGTAGAGTTGCGAAAAAGATTTCCCAAGGTATGAGATAAATGTTTGTAGTGATTAATATGCGAATGAGTCACATTTTAATTACAAATGAATGAGAACTAAATGCATTTTTCCTGAAGGAATCAGTCGCCTGGTACAAGAAGGAGTGTTCAAGGCTGCCTACCCACTTCATGTTGTAAGTACATCTCAACAGAACTTTCCCGTGTTCACCTTGGCCTCGAACTGAAGAACAATATTCACAAACCCTTGCGGGGAAATTAAAACTGAACTTTAAAATGAAACAATACACTGATTTTTCAGCAATAACTTTTCTCGCTGCTGTTTGTGAATAATGTCATTGCAACCAACCCTGAATCAAACCTTAAACTTTGAACTAAAAACCTAAGTACGCAGCATTGTAGAAAAATTGTTAAAAATTATTCGGTACATTGGCAAACACGTACAATAGCTATTTTGCGAACAACCAAGAAATCGGTTGTTTGAAACTTAACCGTCTGAGGGTGCTGAAGTTTAGGGCGTTGGCCCTTTGTAAGAGCAAGTTGATTAGTTTGACTAATGTATTTGCCGAAAAGTGCATAATGGTAGCAACTTATTAGAAAAGTGACCGTGCGAACACTGAAGCCCACCATTATGCTTGTCAGTTACGAAGTAGATACTGAATATTGTTGTTTATCTCTTTCTATGGGAATGCCAACCTATTTGTTAGTTATGCCGTACTTACGAGGTCTAACAAGGCTGAAACAGCTGTCCACGGCTGTTAACACTCAAGCTCAAACTATTTTAGGATTCAGTTTAGTTCCTTTTGACCCAGGAGGCCTTAGCGCTATTTAATTGGCTTTCTCCATATCATTTACACGCATGTGCAGCACTGGAGATACTTATGTAGAAGTTTGCAACATGGTTTTGCAAAGGATGTAGGAAAACGCTTCTCAAGTTTGAGTGATCAGAAAAAATTCTGAGTAATCGTTTGATGACTAGAATCATACAGCATATGTGAGTATTGGGCATATCGAACTAGCAAATGCAAGACGTGTTTTCAGCGGGAATAGACAAGAACTTATTCAGTGACTCGGCTCCACATGTGAGTCTCTGTAGCTCAGTGCCGTAGAGCATCTGACCGGTAATCAGAGGGTTGCGGGTTCGATTCCAGTCCGTAACTCATAATTTTTTCTGATCACTCAAACTGCAGATATTTTCATCACCAGCCGCATCCGACAAGTGTTACGCTTACGATTCTTGTTTATAAAGCTGCCAATATTACGTTTACTGTTAGCTCGATCCCTTTTTCTCCAGGGTCCAGCTGAAATGCCAAAGGAGTTCAAGACCAAACCAGAACTTCGCGATGACAGTAAACTCAACAAAAGACAGGTTAGTTATTTCATAGTTTGTATGAACTCAGATTTTAGTTTCCTGAAACGAAACTGATAATCTCATACTCAATGTGGTTACCATGGTTACATGTCGTAGGTTCTGAAAGAATACTGGGCACGATGGGGCATGTGGCTGAAATATCAGCCGCTGGATCATATCAGGTTTGTATGCGGGCTCATGTTTTGGTAGTGACATTCTGCTCTATTTATGAGCAGAATTGCTTTCTACTAGTAACTACACCGTTTAGAAATAAATATATCACTAATTAACCGAGTGCGAGGTCTGTGCGGAAAAAAATTCAAGGTCTTTGATCATGACAGAGGGAAAACATTTTCCCAAACAGACCAAGCTAACTATGGGTTATTGAGATAATCACTATACGGCTTCAGCTTAAAGTCATGAAAAAGAACAAACGATATATAGCGAGAAATCAACCTAATAACTACCTGGTCCTATATTGGACCATTCAGCACGCAGGATTTGTTTATTGGCCCTAGAAATTTGTCATGAATTTATTTTTTTTCATAGTTGGTCAGACCACTGTGTTGTGTTCTTAAGCAAGACACTTTACCCGACTTGTTCCAGTCGACTCAGCTGTTTGAATTATTACAAGTTCTGCTTGAGGCTAACCTGCGATGAATTAGTGTCCTGTCCAGGGGGAATCATTGATTAATATCCGCTTAACACTACGGAAACCTGAGATAAGCGCCGGCCTAATATTGGGCCACTTGGCTCGAGAAAGGATTTAACTTCCAATTAGGTAGAACTGATAAAAGTGGGCTTTGATTTGATTAAAAAATTTTTTGTCTTTCTCCATTTCAAGGGAATATTTTGGAGAGAAGATTGGAATCTACTTCGCCTGGTTAGGTGAGTAAAAGTGATAAGAACTGCAGCAAAAAATAGTAATAAAGCATTTTATTGCAATGGCTAATTTTCTTTTTACTATAGTTTATTGTAAATTTTAAAAATTGGATTTTGATATTTGAATTTTAGTATTTCTGCAATTTTATATAGTGCTTATACTCTAAATGATGAAAAAAGTGCGCAATTCAGCCTACAGGCTACTATGTAGTAAAGCATAGTCATCAACTTCTATAACATAATATTAATATTGTTTTTATTACAACCATTACAACATTACAATCAATGTGATTGTTAATTTCCTTCCCTTAGTTTTGCTTCCAAGACGAAGTCTTTTCAAGGGAAACTTTACCATCACTTCAAGCCATTGCAATAACTGAATAGTGGCATAAGCTCGCACTTAATTATGCGAACTGCATAACAACAGGGTTTTTTACCTGGTTTGTTTTTGATCAATCTTACGCTAAAGAACTAACACCGTATTTGGTGTTAACCGCGCCGGTTTCACTGATGCTGTCTTTTAGCATCAATAATAGGTTAGTTTGCTCTCGCTAATTACACGAAAACAATTCTTACCCTCAGGGCAATACACGGCTTGGCTCATTATGCCGTCATTTATCGGTCTGCTTGTGTTCATATATGGAATAGTGACAATCAACGGCCCCGATAACCGTCCAGCGTAAGTAGTCCACATAACGCAATCTACTTTACACAGTACACATTTCATGGTGCTTCTTCAGCCCTTTTACCAAAACGCTACCCTACCCTACCCTCCCTATCACCATATCCCTTTGCTACCTGAACAAAACTAATCTCCTCCTTGCCCCCTCCTAATGACTGTTACTAAATTTGTACTCAGTTGGCTTTACTTGGCTTAGTTACCCATTAACAATTCGCTTTTTTTAAGTTTAAGCTAGTTCTTTTCAACTTCTAAGTTTCAAATGCGTAAGAGTGCGGGAGAAGAAGGAAGAGGAACTTTAAAAAAACGGGAACAGAAAACATTACCTTGGAAGATGACTAACTCTTATATTTTCAATTTTGTTATTTACATTAACTATCAATATGTAGTACAATTTTACAACAGTTGTCTCGTTAGTGACAATCTTAAATACCATAATGCGATTTCAAATATTATATTTTGGAGCAAATTATACGTGTATCAAAGGGTCTTTGCAGTCTACTTCTTGTAAAAAGGACAAGAAACCATTCAAGATGTCTTGAAAATTATTTCCAAATTGAAGACTATTTAGATCTTCTTTACTATTTTTCTCTTGCAACATATTTCTCAATGTTGTAATTAAATTCTGTGTCTAGTTTGAAGATACTTCATTTAGCCTTGCACCTTGTTTGCTTGCGTTGTTATACAACCCTTGTAGATTATAGCTGACTCACGTGTGAGCATTATGTGTTGGCAGACATGAAGTCTGCGAAGCGCCTGAGTGGACATTTAAGATGTGCCCACGGTGTGATGAGAATCTTGGCTGTCAGTTCTGGGACCTCAAGATCAGCTGCGGCAGTGGGAAGGTGAGACTAAAGACAATTAAACAGAAATGGTAGAACATTGCAACTTTCGTTGAGCTAACATCTTTCGTATTATGTCCAATGTCTCAAGTAGTGCGATCACAACACCAAAGGGTAATCCACGTTTCCAAGAAGAGTGCGGGCAGGTGTGGGGGGACTTTCCCGGCTTGTTTGGGTTGATTCGTTCTCTCTCTACTAATGTAGTTGCCTAGGTAGTTGAGTTAGAGCACCTGCCAAGTGATCGGGCCAACGTAGGTTAGATTCACACTCGGAACATTTTAGTTTTCCTTCCCGTTTTATCTAGGTTCTTTACAGTAAGTCAGAGTTTGACCGGCCTCTCTGAAGTAGCAACGTAAATATTACAATAACAATACTATTAATACCACTGTACTTAATTAACATAAACCACTCAATTTTATAAAGGTGTAACAAAAATGAAAACAAGGTTCTTGTTCTTGAATTTATTGTTCCCTAATTTAGCGTCAAATAATTTCATTTAATTTCTTTCATCTAAACTGTTGATGTCTGCGTTTAGGTATTTCTAAATTGACACAAGTTGACAATCATCAATGATCATGTTTCATTTCAGATCGCCTACTTATTTGACAATGCAGCAACCGTCTTGTACTCGATATTTGTCTCATTTTGGGGTAAGTTGTAGCGTTCTTAAAACCATCGATGCTCGTTATTTACTTCTGTGTCTGTTTCCGTAGAAGGGGTGGAGTGTTTTGAAGTTCACTAAGTTTTCCAAAACGTCTTTTTCGCAGTTCGTTGCAACAAAAGCAAATCTCTTTGGAACGTGTCAGCATCCGCAATTTATTTGTGATAAACAAACACAGTGTATTAACTACATTGATTTAGTGTATAAGTAGACAACTGTTCTTATTTGCTCTATGGTTTGTTATCGTTTCGTCATAAGCAATTATGGCGAAGTTATTTATGAAAAGATCAAAAGACGAAGCACTATTTTGTAATTTGCTGACGAAAAATTTAGTTACAAAGCGGAACCCATCTTTCCTGTTCAGCCTAGTCTGACATTGAAGTTTGACATTGCTGGACGAGAGAAAAGTCAAAATTTTGGAAATCATTGGACCACCTCTCAAACTTTTCCTTTTTCTTCTTTTCCTGGAACACCAAAATAGATTTTATTCTTTCTTCAACAGCGGTGTTCTTTTTGGAATTCTGGAAGAGAAAAGAAATCACCTTGGCGTACCATTGGGACGTTCTGGGATTCGAGGAAGAAGAGGTACGTATTACCAGTATGACGGCAGCTGAAGCTCGTCTGCGGACAATGTCCTTGTTGAAAACTAATATTCTAGACTAAAATTGCAGGATGCTACATTTTATACTTTAAACAGTTTATTATTTGGTTTGCTATATGAATCATGTTCCCGATTTCTTCTCACTAAAGGAGCGACCACGGCCGACGTTCGCAGCGTTGGCTCCAACAGTTGAACGAAATCCAGTGACTGGAATTTTAGAACCTCATTTCCCGGATGAGAAACGAACACCCCGTATCATCTCCGGCATAGCTATCATAATTACTATGGTGAGAAACAGCAGTACATCTTTACATCTTTCCTCCAAATCCTCCTATCATGTCTTACCCGAGTAGTGTAGAGTTAGAATATCAGAATATATTCCTGTTCTGCTGTTCCTTCCCCTCTTATTCAATGATCCTACTGACTGATCCAATGGCTTACCCCACTGATTGATCCAACTACCTTATCCCACTGACTGACAACACTGAGTAGTTCCACTGACTGAATCTATTGACTTATCCCATGATTGGTCCTACTGACTTATGCTACTGGCTCATTCTATGACTGGTTTTACTAACTGATTCCGCTGCCTTATCCCATGACTAGTTCCACTGACTTATTATCCCATGACTGATTCTACGGACTTATCCCATGACCAACTCCACTGAAGTAGCCCATGATTGATTCCACTGACTTATTCCATGACCAACTCCACTTACGTATCCAATGACTGATTCCACTGACTTGTCCCATGACTAGTTCCACTGACTTATCCCATGACTGATTCCACGGACTTATCCAATGACCAACTCCACTGACGTATCCCATGATTGATTCCACTGACTTATCCCATGACTAGTTCCTCTGACTTATTATCCCATGACTGATTCCACGGACTTATCCCATGACCAACTCCACTGACGTATCCCATGATTGATTCCACTGACTTATCCCATGACTAGTTCCACTGACTTATTATCCCATGACTGATTCTACGGACTCATCCCATGACCAACTCCACTGAAGTATCCCATGATTGATTCCACTGACTTATTCCATGACCAACTCCACTTACGTATCCAATGACTGATTCCACTGACTTATCCCATGACTAGTTCCTCTGACTCATTATCCCATGATCGATTCCACGGACTTATCCCATGACCAACTCCACTTATGTATCCAATGACTGATTCCAATGACTTATCCCATGACTAGTTTCACCGACTTATCCTATGCCTGGAATCACAAACTTTTCCCACTGACTAATTTCACAAACGGAGTCCACTTATCACACTAATTGATTTCACTAAAAAATTCCATACATCAACATAAAAAGTTTACCAAAAGGTTTATCTTTTTTTCTTTAGCCGGATCTTCAAATTCTGGCGATACGCTTCCTTTAACAGAAAGCATAAAGTTTAAAAGCAATCTGAACTATTCCGGAAAAATCTTACTTGTTAAAACCAGTTTAACAGCAGGAAGAGACAAGCAAAATACGGCATAAGAAAAAAGGACCGAGAAGTTATGAAATGTGAAAACAATTCGTTTAGCGTACAACATATAACATAGAATGTTAAACTTTGTATCTTTGCACCAATTAGCCTACATATGTTTTTTTGTAGCAACCATAAAATTTTAAAAATGGAACTAAATCCAGTTGTTTTTTTCGGCCAGATATCACTGGTTCTGTTGTTTATAGTGGGTGTCATTGTGTACAAGTTGCTGGTTTATCGACCGTTAGCACAAAATCCAGGGACACAGAAGTATGCGCTACAAATTGCCAACGGCTCGGGAGCGTTTGTCAACTTGTGTTGTATCATGATACTCAGCCGGGTAAGCTGTAGCTGACTCGTTTGACGTCTGTTCGACCGACTATCCATTTATTTACCCATCCTTCCATCCAGTTATACATCCATTTTTCCAACCTTTTACTCATCCATCCACCCTTGTATCCATCCATCCATCCTTGTATTCATCCAACCTCTCTTGTATCCATCCATCCACCCTTGTATCCGTCCATTCACTCTTGTATCCATCCACCCATCCATCCTTGTACCAATCCATCCATCCTTGCATCCATCCATCCTTTTATCCATCCAGCCTCTCTTGTATCCATCCATCCATCCTTTTATTCATCAAACCTCTCTTGTATCCATCCATTCATCCTTGTATCCATCCATCCATTCTTGTATCCATCCACCCATTCACCCTTGTACCAATCAATCCTTCCTTGTATCGATCCATTCATTATTGTATCAATCCATCCATCCTTGTATCCATCCATCCATTCTTGTATCCATCCACCCATCCATCCTTGTACACATCCATCCATCCTTGTATCCATCCATCCATCCATCCATCCATCCATCCTTGTATCCATCCATCCATCCTTGTATCCATCCATCCACCCTTGTATCCATCTACCCATCCATCCTTGTATCCATTCATCCACCCTTGTATCCATCCACCCATCCATCCTTGTATCCATCCACCCACCCATCCTTGTTTCCATCCACCCATCCATCCTTGTATCCATCCACCCATTCATTCTTGTATCCATCCATCCATCCTTTTATCCATCCATCCATCCTTGTATCCATCCATCCATCCATGTATCCATCCAACTTCTCTTGTATCCATTCATCCAACTTTGCATCCATCCATCCATCCACCCTTGTATCCATCCAACCTCTCTTGTATCCATCCATCCATTCTTGTATCCATCCATCCAACCGACAATCTTGCCATGCTTTTCCCAATCCATTTATCCATCCGTGCATCCTTGTATCCATCTATTCATTGATTAATTCGTCCATCCACCACATCAATATATTTACCTTTTCCAATTTAACCATTTTCTTTGTCTCATACACCAGGTGTACGAAAGGATCGCTCTCGCGCTCACACACTGGGGTAAGTGAGTTATTTTATGAATACCTTCACTAGACCGCTTTGTTCTAAATGCTTTCATATAAAACTATTTGAAGGAGGATTGTTATTTGTGATGAACGACAGGTTTCAGTTTGGCTGCCAAACAATATTGTTAAAACATATTTTATAAAGCAATTAAGATACTCGGAGATATTTTTGCTAATCAAATTTGTTGTTTAACTTAGCTGAAGTTCCTTTTTCCACATAGTTCATCTTAGTATCTTGAGAATGACGTCAATATGTCAACTAACCGTCTCTTTGTTGCCAACCTGTGTAGCCAAACCTTTACTTCCGCGGATTAGTGTTAGAAACGAGCAGCTTCTTGGTTAGTAGAACAATGTCAAAACTGGCCTAAACCTAACCTTTAGACTATCCTCATAAAACCTCTCATTTTGTTGGGTTTCCCCTACAAACATTTCTTACTGAAAAACTTGGTTTTGTTGAACTTGCTTCTTTTGTCAGAGATGCATCGGACCCAGACAGAGTATGAAGACAACCTCACCTTTAAAGTGTTTGTGTTCCAGTTCGTTAACTTTTACGCCTCCATTTTCTACATCGCTTTCTTCAAGGGAAAGTAAGTGATAAATGCACTAAAAATGTGAAAATGTGTGTCTTCTTGGTACAGGGTCTTAACGAGTTACTGAGGGTCAGGGATCACGGACCTTGACACGTCCAGGATTTGGATCAAAGGCAAAATTTAGAGATCACAGAAAAAAACAATAATAATAAAATTTTATGTTTGCTATATTCTTTACTTTAATTTTCACTTTTGCTTGGCGCTCGCGTTGAGTACTTGGTGAGTGCGATTATTGAATATTTGAAATTGACTTCTGTGATGTGTTTTTGTAGTTTTCTCTTTTTGCGATGCGCAGAAGATATCTCAACATGCCATGGATTAGTGTATAATGAAAAGGAAAAACTGACAAACTATGGGGATCACGGATCACTCAGTTGGCATCAGGGTTCACAGAGTTCGCAAAATTTGGGATCATGGATCACCAAAAACCTGCGATAACAGTAGTAAAAAAACGTTTTACGACCCTGGGATGATAATGCTTGGTTCGTGGAACTAGAATTCAGTTCCATCCTCTGTGTCTCAAAATTGCGTTATATTGCCGAAAACTATTCTTAACTGGTGTAGTTGAACAATTTTTTCAGTCATACCAGACCTGAAATACGTTAGAAATGTTAACTTAGAATCCAAACTCCAATGTAATAGAATTCGAACTAATTTAGGTTGATTTAGTCTCCCATCCACAATATATTCACGACTCTCATTCACTTAGATGAATGGCAGCCTAGTGAGAAACTTATAAGCGTTATTAAATTTGTTCTTTATGCGTGTACTTTGTCAGGCTGGTTGGATATCCTGGAAATTACCGCAAACTGTTTGGCCTGCGACAAGAAGAGGTAAGTTGAACTGCAATACTTAGGTAAAACTACGATCTATTGTTGTGGGGCACGTTTGTTGTTTCTTTTGTTTTCTAGTTTTAGTCGGACAGATCCGTTTTTTTTTACTTGGTTGAAAATCTAGTTTTTTTGTTCGTTTACCTGTCCAATGGTTTGTGTAACTGCCTGTTTATTCTTTTGTTGACTGTACACTCTGGATATTGACATTGACAATTTTTACTACCTAGATAATATTGTGACTGATTTTACTTAACTACGTAGTTTAAATTCCTAATCATAAAACTGTTTATAATATAGTTTGATGGAATTCCCGCCTCCGTATATTGTATAATCTTACCAGTAATATTTAAGGTGTAGAAACATCCATTTCACCTCATAGATTGTTTTTTATGCATCTCCTAAAAATTTCAAATGTCAAATTTTGCATGTATTGTGAAAAAAGATGTAAAAAGGAAAATAGGCCTTTCGATCTTAATCACCTGATTCAAAGAGTCTCGTGCGTTTGTAGTGCAGTCCGGGTGGATGCCTGATGGAACTGGCCCAGCAACTCGTCGTCATTATGGTGGGAAAACAAGTCATCAACAACGTGCAAGAAATCGTTATTCCGTAAGTTAGGCGCCTGCAGGATAGTTTCAGTCATTGAAACTACTGATAAAACTAACATTTGATTGGTGTCTTCTTTTTTTAAGGTCGCGAAGGTTTTCCTCAGTAGGTATTTGAAACAATGTTCAGTGTGCAAAGGCCAAAACTTCAGTAATGGCTTGAAGGTTGAATCTGCCTTCAGTTATCACATTATTTCAGCTTTGCGTGATAATTGATTTTCCGGTGAGAGAGTGAGTGGGGCAGTGCATGTCATGGAATGACAAGATAACAGACGGCAAAGTTTAAAGTCAAATGAGTAAAACAAAAATAGAACTGAAAACCAAAACCTTTTTTTTTAATAATTTCTGAAGATCTTTGCTCAAACTGACGAAAAACAAGAGTTTAACTTTGGCTGTTTCGTAAGAAAAAAGGTTCTTTTTGTAGCCATCACAAGCAGCGTAGGTAAACCTGTATCATACAAAGGCAATATTTGTGTGCCCAGTTAGTGTACAGCCAAACATAGCATTAGAAAAAGAACGTAGCTAGTTCACTGGCACACCTGTATTAAACAAGTTACTTCTGTTTTCCTTTGCATTCTAATATTATTTTGCACCAAAAAGATTAAAATACGACATTCCTTAACACACAGCAGCTGTTCTTTACTTACCAGTGGAAATTATTTTCTTGTCAGAATGTTGAAACAGTACATGAAAAGACGAAAGCGAGGTGTAAAGAAAGGAGAGAACAAACCCAGATGGGAAGAAGATTACGAGCTTGTCGACAACGAAGGACTCTTTGGGGAATATTTGGAGATGAGTGAGTATTCTGCTGACGGGTATTCTCCACCCCTTTGGCGTATACCAGAAACAGTTACTGATCAAACCAACTCCAACATGTATTTCACCAAGATAGGAATACTTTTCCATTTACAGCTTCTGTAGACTTTCAATAATAAACCCGCTTAAACCTGTTAGACAACTACAACAGCAGACTTAATTTTGCGAGCACTAGTGCAAGGAGAAGAAAAGATATTGACATAATTGTGACTTCTATTAATATCATTACAAATTAGTAAACGCGAAAAAAATAAATACCCTTTTAAAATTTTTGATTTGAAAACTTGCTGGTACTCAACCATTAGTTGATTCTAGTAATAAGTTGTGCCTCGATTTTGTATGACAAAGAAACTCAAACTGTATTAATCTCAAAGTACACCTTTAACACCTACGCCCACTTATACGAGTTTCAAAACCCCTAACAGTCCCTCCCCCCTTTCCCTCAGAAAAAAATGGACTTTTTATTCGAAACTAATTGGAGTTTCAAACACAGTTCTTGATCTCATTAACTACCTCGTGTACTTTTTGCAGGTGTTTTTTACTTTTTATTTTAAAAAATCGTACACAGGTTCATACAGAAAACAAAACTAAAATACTTCAACTAAATTCATGATAATTTTTCCTCCAGTTATTCAGTTCGGATTCATCACAATCTTCGTGGCTGCATTCCCCCTCGCCCCGTTCTTTGCATTGGCCAATAATGTCTTCGAGATCCGGATTGACTCGGACAAATTCATCTGTGAAGTTCGTCGTCCAATCGCCGACAGAGCACAAGATATCGGCATCTGGTTCGACATTCTGGATTCCGTGGCCAAGATTGCTGTTATAAGCAACGTAAGTCTAGAAAAATACCTCGTTTAGAGAATACCAACCACCTGTGCGCGCAAAGCAGCGTGGGTCGGAAAAACCGGAGCTTCTTAAACGATGAAAGCCAGCGTTACAAGGAACTTTGTTTATTACTTTACGCTTGTTTTGCCATACAAGCCATTAAAGCATTTAGTTTCTTTCATGTTTATACTTTGCGCTGTTTAGAAAGTATTTGGGTGAATATATTACAATATATTCAAAATATTTTAAACCAGTTTTTGACGGTAAGCAAAAAAGTCTTCAAGTTTGTTAAAAATTTTGAGCTCGTGATGCCATTTTAGTTGTATGAACACAAATCCATTCAATTTCAAGACTGGAAATGAGGACCAGATTGGTCATTCCCGTTTTAAGCTCCAACAAAATGTATCAATAGGACAAAGCGATAAAGGAAATTCTGCAACAGGACTAACACGAGTGTTATAAACTCTTGTCCATTGTGGTTTTTTTTTTCCAACACTGGAAAGCGGTACACCAACCCTAAGACCATATCTCAAAACAATCTATTAGAGCTTTATCCACTACTTTTTGACATCTGTTAACTTTAACAAACTGCTTCGCTCCATAAGTTAAATTTCACAATGTCTTTTACATTCTAGGCCTTCTTGATTGCCTTTACGTCCTCATTTCTACCCAAACTCTTGTATCGATTTTGGATTTCCCCCGACCAGTCTCTCAACGGGTATACAAATTACTCACTGGCTTGGGCGCCTCCTAATACTACTAGTCAACCGTGCAGGTATGTACCCTGGGGGATGGAACTGTATTAAGGTTTGGCACAAACTAATATTGCCAGTTAATCGTTTTGGTTAAGTACCCTGGGGAAGGGGGGGGGGGGGATTAATTCGCTCGAAATTAGAATCTTATAATGACCAGCCATACATACTTAGGGGGAGGTGATGATATAAGATTTAAAGCTCCTAACCACTGTATTAGCCAGCCGTGCAAAGAACGTACGATTGGAGGAGAGGGGAGGGGAGGGGAGACAATTATCAGCTGCTGGCCTTATGGAAGAAAAAACTATACATGAAACTAAACCTTTGGATTTGTTCACTGATATACTTTTGTGTGAGACGGCTGACTCTTAGCTAACTGCGGGTAGGAACAAACATTTTGCCAAAATTCCGTCAGCAAGGCTGAAGGGTTTGTGGTCGACCTTCAGTGAAGAAAATTGCTTTTGACAGAACAACAAAAAACAGTTTCATTAATATTCATTTGTTTTTTATTGCAGATACCAAGAGTGGAGAGAGCCAGACGGACAGTTCAGCATCTTCTATTGGCATCTCCTGGCCATTCGACTTGGCTTCGTGATACTCTTTGAGGTAGGATCGAGTTATAACCACAAATTATTTTCAAAGAACGTTTAAGCATTTATACGTCTGGGCACAGTTGTTCAAAGGCCAATTAGCACTAACCCAGGGTTTAGCTTTTAAAACCTAGTTACTTTTTCCAACCCGGTTAACTGCTGACGTATTTTTGAATATACGTTCGTTAAACTGTGTGCAAAACAAAAGCCCGCTAAAGATCTTGGCTGGGTGTTTCTCGAAAGCTCGTTCACTTTCATCCTGTGTTAAGTCATAGTTCAAGCAGTAATTTATTCTCTAACGAAAGGTCACAGGCTTTTAGGACACATCGTTTAGGTTTTCCACAGAAAAAACTTGTCAATTTCAAAATTACGGCCGAAATCAATCTCTGAAATGTTGGAAACAAGAACGAATATTCCTGCGTTAGTGATGATTGCCCTTTGAACAATTAGGCCCTGGTCCTAAAATTCATCATTGTTCTTTGCAGCACTTTGTGTTCTTCGTTGCACGGCTCATTGATCTGGTGGTACCTGATATCCCAGAATCCCTTGATATCACCATCAAGCGAGAAGCTTACTTGGCTAAACAGGCTCTGGCCGAGCATCAGAGTTTGAAGGGAGATGAAGAAGCCGAAAGTGGAGACGATGTGTCATAAAACATTGTTTAACCTGCAGCGACTTTTATAGCACTGAAAGATAGCCAATAGGATTTATTGATAACACTATTGTAACACTCGATCTTATGATCGGCCTTGCGGTTACCTAACAACTGATCATGGCGAAAAAGATGGCGGCCGAACGTTTACCACAATGCCTTGTGAACCAAAGAGCGCAATAAGAACGCCAAAAACACTGTGTATGTGAAATTCGAGAATTAAATGTTATCTCTATACGTTTTATGGGCAGTTTTAGAATTTTTATTCGCTAGGAATTGTGGGTAAATATATAGGCCGCCATCGTGTTCACTGCGGTCATTTGCATGCCTCGTAACTACGGCCAGACCATAACGTTTCCTTGACGAGACATCACTCATTCTTAGGCTTAGACGTGTTCAATCCATCCTATCGTCCTACTTAGCTTGCTCATGCTTGTAGAATACAGGGAGTCCATTAGGGATGTTATTAGATCTATTACGCTGGTTCTTGCACAGATTTTTAGATCATAAGGTCCTACGACCGCCACATTTTAGTCATTTATAAGAGCTTTGAGGCAAATGCTGCGTTTTAACTAACTGATAATCAGTACTAAATTTAGGGCAACATTGCCTCAAATTATGGTTTCAGTGAAAATATATATTTCAATACTTTTATCAAATAAAACTCGATACGTATATCATTTCGTTTTCTTGATAGAAATAAACTATACATTCGTATGTGTTAGTTATTGTTACAAACAATTAAATAGTGCTTTTCTAGATAGTTAGGTCGTATCACAGAATGAGGTAGCAATTTTCTTAACTAAGTTAGCGTTTTCTTTGTTTACTCTGGTCAAAAGTCGATATTTGGCATTTTGGAATGATGACTCTTTTCTTGTTAGAACAAAGGACCTCGTGGCGCGAGGATTCAAAATCATTCAACTGTTACGCGCGAAGATTTAAAATGAATCTCTTGAGAGCGACGTATTTAGCCTTTGTGGGGGAGGGAGGGCAAAATCTCACAGATGCAAATTACGACTCTGGGGGAGATAGTTTATTGGTTAAATTTTTGATCATTCGGTATAGATATCGCAAAACCTCGATGGGGTGAGGTGTCGGTAGTGCTCGATTGGAATGGATGATGTTTCTGTAGACACTTATAAAATCCTGAAGTCGATTCTGACTATCGCGGAAAGAAGATTAAGTACACACAACAAACTTTTAAAATACCAGACTTTATCTGTACCTCAATCTAGCACACTGACCCGTAAATCAACTTTATCTAATAAACTAGTTTGACAAACGTTTTGTTTGTGTTAGCGCTCGAGTTCCCCAGGCTGTTCTTTAACAGGAATGCAGGACGAGCCAACCGTTTTACACTCCGAAAGTGGTTTATATTTACTCAAACTTCCTGCGGATAGTTGAAGTTTCACAACGCCGTTACGCTTTGACAACAATACTGCAAACAAAGCGATACCCTCTAATCTCTCTAATATTAGCTGATGCGGGGTTTTAGTACAGCCAGGCATACTTCAGTATTGGGAAGGAAGCCAAAAGTTGAGCAGAATCCATCTTCCCTCAATATTTCTGTGGTCAGTTTCAATCTGAAAAATTTTTCTGGAAAACTGACAAAGAAATCGAAAGTTATCGTAAGAAAAAACGCATCCTCGAGGTGGCGACAACTTCAATAAATACTTGCAGTGAGCCGACTGACCATAACTGCCGTAACGAGAGAAATGAAACGAGCAAAACGACAACAGCAACACGAACAAAACGTTTATAACGGTCGAGCAAAACGAGCAAAACTGCCGTAACGAGAGAAACGAAATAAGATTTTTTGCCAAAAATTAAACAGATCGATGTTTCAATTCAGACAGGAATTGAAAAGGAGTTGTTGGAACTAAGAAAAGAAGACTCAAAACTTCGAAAGGAGTCGGAAGAGACCAAAAAAGAAATAAAAAGACTCGAACGAGTTAAAAAAGATGCCATTCGCCGTGATGTACAAAAATGTTGACAAAGAAATCAAGCTTTACACTGGTTTTAATATATACAGCATGCTTCGTCTTTTTCAACTTTTGCATCTGGAATATAGTCTTTTGTGAAATAAATTCCTTCTTGATTTAGTAAATGACTTTTCTCCATGTTCTTTTATCTCTAGGTAGCCATTTCGCGTCCCCTGTAACGATCCCAGAAGCCTTTGCGAAACAACACTCGACCCAAGCTGCCACTCGTTTTATAAAGTCACCTATTGCTAGGCACACTTGCAACACCAGTCTAATTCAAAATCAATTCATATGGTTTAAATCCCATCACAGGGAGCTCACACGCTTTATCCGAATGAAGAGAAATTAATTTTTATACGAGATTTGACTACTTTCTTACTTGCCTGTGGGGTAGTGAGCTGAGCCTTGTTGCCTATTCCATTCCGATATGCGAGCATACACAAACTCCAAAAATGCCTAGTCCTTTTTTATCGAAAAATTCTCCATGAAATCTATCCATAAAAGCATGCAACGGGCTCTAAATCTTTGCCTGCAACGGGCTTTAAATCTTTGCCAGCCTTTCAAACAAAGATTTTATCGATCTTGAACTGCAGGCAGATCTGACCTACCTATAAATGGCTCGTGTTTTCAATTTAGCGTCGCTTATTGATGTGAGGTAATTAACTTACATCCTAATTAAGTTAAAGTTTAATCATATAAATTAATTGAAGTATAAGCCGTTTGTAGATGCTAGATTCGTTTCAAGGCTATTTCAGTTGGCGTTATGTTTATTTTTTATTTATTTAGCTTCACTACTCTTAGGTAGTTGGAGAACCCAACAGGTTTAACAACCCAAATACAGGACTCCGAGGACCTACGGTTTAACGTCCTTATCCGAGAAGACGCAAAGGTCTAAGCGTTTGCAGATGTTGGAGCAAAGGCAGCACCTTCTCCTCAGTTATTTTAAGACCCTGAGTGAAGGTCCCGCACCGGGAATCGAACCCGGGCCTCCCGCACGAAAGACTGGCACTTTACCAACTAGGCTAACCAGGCGGCGGTTATGTGCCTGTTACAAGACAAAACTGTTGAATTTGAAGTGACAGGCAGGCAAAGATCTAAAGCCCCCTCAAGGTCATTGAGGACTTTAGAAGTGAGCGATAGTTTTTTCGAACTTATTAGATCGCCCTCCCGTTCAAGGTCTTCAAAAGACTAAATAAGTAATATAGAGAAACCATTATAATCTTTGGGAATTAAAAGACTACTCTAACTTTATCGAAAAAATGAAAACTACCGCTCGTTTTTAGTCTTCGAGAGCCGGTGCAGGTAACCCATGAATCAGTATATTGTTTTGTGCTTGATATAGAGCCGAATGAAGTCTTAAGCTGGGTAATTTTAGATTTTCTTCTTCGTTTTTGTTTGCTTATGCTGTGGAGAGCTATCTTTATGGTTGGGGAATTGGGATGTCACTCTAAAATTTTTGATAAACACAAACTCGGCATTGAATAAAATTGAATGAATCCTATCAATTCTGTTTTAAAATTTGCTTTAAGACAAAACCCATTTTGGTGAAAAATCGATTTTTTTTTCTTGATTTACAACCTGCTCGTATATCTTAGTCAACCTTTGATAAACAGGATCCCTTCCGAAATAAAATCCATGTTATTTTGCTTCAACAATGTTTTCGAGCGAGGGATTTCCACACTTTTACTAATTCTTGTGTATTGCGGTTGACTGGTTGACTGGTTTATTATTAAATCACATCGCAATAAAATACTGAATTGCGTAATTATTTACAAGCTACAATTATACAAATATAAATATAATAGTTTAAAGTTCTGTTTAAAAAGTTCTATTTACAAAGTTCTCATTCATTTCAAACTTGAGTTGGTGACAGCCGCACACTTCACGAAAAACGAATTTGCAAAACGCTTTGTCTT
>JAOBAT010074601.1:0-20933 GCA_026413305.1 Hydrozoanthus tunicans | reverse complement strand
CTCCCTGGATATAAGCTAATCCAATTGCCAAAGAACATTTTATTCAAGATATACGACCCCCCACCCCCTCCATCGTTTATAAGCCCATATGCTTTTTAAGTGTATTCCTTTTGCAATTCTTTTTAATCATCGAAGTTTTGAATCGGCTGCGGAGATAGAAAAATAATTATGACTTTCATTCTGTTCTGCTCCAGGTGTTCCATTCATGCAAGTCGTTTATATGGATGTTTTTTAAAAATAAATTTCCCGTTTGTTGTTACGCACAATAAATGTATTATAAATGTAACTCAAAATGTATTGGTATGTATGCTTTAATTTGTTTCTCAGATACTGTTTACCTCGTCATTCCGAAACATTTTTTGTTCCGCTTATAAGCCCCTCCTGATATAAGCACCCCCCCCCCCTGCTTATACCCCTTATGAAGTTATCAAAGCCAGGGCTTAAAAGTGGCATTTTACGGTATTGGTCAGAAATAAACCAAACAACTTCTTTCGTACAGGACGAAGACGTCATCAACAGTTTATCGCAAGATGGTCTCTATACCAACGGCAAGAAAGTGACAAGAACTAACTGAAAAAGAATCGTAGAACTCTTCAACCAGATTTCAGTAATCAGGAACACAGGACAAGTGCAGCGATTGTTTTAAACTGCTTTAATGTTTTTGTTTTACTCTTCCGTCCAGTGTCTGGTTTGCAAAACAGGTTACAGATCGTTTGTTAATGGTATATGAATAAAATGTTACAGCCGAATGGGACTACAGTAATTGTATTTGTACAGCTCAACTTGTCGGCATCCCCAACTCGTTGGGCCCTAAAGTTAGAGGTTTGACCACAGGTGGCCCAGACACAAAATCAGTGTGGACTTACAAGTACAGTATTTGTATGGAACTATACGACCAAGAAAAATTGAAAACTTGATTTTCAACGAAATGCAAGTGGATCCAAAGGGCTCATAGTCTTACGGGTGAGCTCACAGGTCAACAAAATCGTCTAAAAGCCTAAAAAACCACCTAAAACAGATCAACAGGCTATACCAAAACAACATCAGACCAAGTTTAAAAATCAAATTTTCAACTTTACTTCGCTCATACTGTTATTGTAATTGTAAGTCCACACTGATTTTGTGCCTGGGTCGCCTGTGGTTTGAACAACCCTACCACAACAAAGCTCTCCTGATTCTAAACCAAAAAAAGGGGATTGATAAATGATCGAAATTCGCTTTTCAAAATTTTTTTCCTTTTTTTTGACATTGTTATAGTTTTCCTTTGTTTATCAATATATGAAAATATATGTCCAGAAATGCATGCAGTTGCGAAAATGGCGAAAACTACAGTTTTTCGTAATCATTGCGAGAGATTTTTTCTATTGAGTGCTGCGAAAAATGCAAGTTTTCTAATTAGAATAAGTTTCGCATTTTTGGCAATTTTCATTGAAGTCTCGAGCTTTCCTGTTAAGAATAACTCTCGCAACGATCACGAAAAATGCATTTTTCGCAATTGCATGCACTTCTGGGCATAAATGTCTTTCTCAAAACCAAACAATCAATTTTGCAAAAGTTACATAGAGAGAAGTTCGACATTAACCATTTGTCTTAGGATCAAACGATCAAACACGGCAGAAGCGAAACTACTCGATCGTTAATGGCCTCGTTCCAAATTATAGCTTTTCCAAACTTCCTCCCACATGGGCCGGCAGTTAATAACAGCTCCCAGCTTTGTACACAAAAGAAAAGAACCAGACATTTTACGGTGCAACGAGTAACTCTCTTCCGGTGGTGGGGTTAGACGCTGGCGGAGCATGACGGGAATGAGGTTGTGAATACGCCTTGTTACACTCTGGGTCCTGAAGTTGAAAGGCTCATTTCGGGCAAATGGCTCCCCGAGGATCATGACAGCATCGGCATGTGCACTAATCATCACCTGATACGAAAAGTTGAATGTATTTCAGATTTTATTTGCTAATTTAGTTTCAGTTCCCTCCCTCACACCCCCATCCACGAGAAGCCCCCTCTCCAATATCACCTCCCTTACACCCCCTCCCCCGTAGCCCTCTCTCCCCTATCACCTCCCTCAAAACCCTTGTCTCCCTGCAGCCCCATCCCTGCAACCCCCCTCTCCCTGCAACCCCCTCTCCCTGCAGCCTCCTCTCCCCTACCACCTTCCTCACACCCCCTCCCCCGAAGCCCCCTCTCCCCATACCACCTCCCTAAAACCTCATTTTTTATTTTAAAAACAATCAGAAACACGTAGGACAAGGAAACAAAAAACTCTCCGTCTGCCGCCTAACAATCCTAAAACACACTGCGGTTGCAATTCAAAACAGAAAAAACCTAGGCACTCATTTTTTATTCGCACTTTAACTTGAATTATTTAAGTTCGAAAATGGTATCAGAGCAATCAAAACCAAGCAGTAGCCACATGAATTCATTGAGCGCCAGTTTTTCATGAGAAAACAGATTGAATTACTAAATTAAACTTGCTAGTATGGCATTTAAAAAATTTATATATATGAAAAAGAAGCAGTTTCATAATATTTACTCAGGGTTCAAAATTGCTGCGGCAAGTTTTTTTCAACTGCAATTTAAAATGGATAGCTGCTTGTAAGACCAGAGATAAACCTGATTTCATCCCCTCGTATGACTGCAATTGAGAGATGAGAAGCATTGATTGATTTCTCGCTACAATGTTATGTACAATCTGTTCATGCCAAAGAGTCTGCCAAAATCATTACAGCTTGCAGAGTACGGCACAGTTTCTGAACATTACTCTGAACCCTGAATACTGCGATTCTAACTGAGAAATAAAATTAGCAGTTGAGTTTCATGACGCACCTTGGACTCATAGCCAGTAAGGAAACCAAGGGTCTTGGAGTTGTCAACAATCATCTTTTTGTCTCCAAGAGCTGCACCTCTTATGATCTGTAACCCAAGAAATGAATAAAATTAGGGCTCCAGCTTTCCACCTTACACGCTTTCTTTATACAAGAACCAGTAAATTTGGCCGAAGCTTATTGTTCTTAATTTTTTGGTAATTTGAGCCTCAAATTGTTCAAATGTTCTTATTTCTATGTGTGGTTTAAATACATGTATTTGAAAACGGACTGCTTTGCGGGTGTATTCTTTATCAATTCATCCCCTGATTCATTTTCCCGAGACGATTTCCAGTGACTATCCCAGAATGATTTGTTTCATATTCAAACCTTGGTCAAATTAAGTTATGTTACTGTTTAGTTTGAATGGCAGTGATAATGATTAAAAAAAAATGCGAATCAATTTTTGTAAAGCTAAAAAAAATTGCTAAATCGAGCCCCGAGCCTCAGCTTGTTCTTAAGATATTCTTAAATTTCGGCCAATCTGAGCCTCGTTGTTTTCATAAAGTTGTTCTTATAAAAAAAGCGTGTAGCCCTACACTAAACGTAAAAAGCGACAATCCAAACAACCTTTGCCTACATTCAAATATACGCGACTAGACTCGTTCAATACTCTCTATACATATTATTCTGAAAGTTGAACTCAAATGCGAGGCTGGCAGTCTCTGAAACCTGTGCTCTGAAAACAAAAATCGTGCTTCTCTTAGCCAGCTAACTACTTGAAAAAAATTAATTTCGAGTCTTGAAATACGTAATTGGTTGAAGAATAGTCTCTTGTATTCTGAACAGGGTTTCTGCTCTCTATTTTGTAGTAAAATTCTTATGAAAACTTCCAAGAACCTTTTTAGCAAATTTTTGGCCTGATTTAACGGGCTACACTCGTCTCTTGAACCAGAGATTCTAAACCGCAAAGATAAAAACAAAAGAACTTGGTTTCATGGCTTTTCATGGCTAGAAGTTTATTTTGAAATACAAACACTCTGTGAGGATTTTCAAGGTCCACGGGAACTCCGACAATATTAAGACAATAAGAAGAACGATTACACGCAAGCATGTATTACAAATTAGTGCACTAAGTGCACTAGATTCTGTCGAAATGCCAAAAGCTGGCTGATTCTGGCATGAGGTTTCTATGCGAGCAACATTTTCTTTAAAAACAGCTCATGGCTTTACCTGAATGTAAGTGTCAACAAACTTTTTGTCGTACTCTCGAGTAGCCCCAAAGTCTAACAGATAAATCTGAAATGACAGGTACAAGTAATGTTAAAGTTAAACACCCTTTTAAACGACTTTTATGAACCAAAACAAAAGGGACAAAAGGAAGAGAAGAAAGGCAAAGTACGAGAAATGTCATAAATAAACAAACATATTGATCGATTGAGTAGATTTAATGATCAGCCAAGGGGTCATTTTTCCACCACAGTCATCACCATCATTACACTGACACTGGATCACCATCATAATCATCAGTCACTGACACTGCATGACCATCACCATCACCATCATTACCATTTTCACTGCACTGACATTGGACCACCACCATGATCATCATTCACTGGCACTGCATCACCACCTGAAGGTGGGCCGAGCAAAACAGACTTGGCGCTGAAGCACTGGCGCTGAGGCGAAGGCAGCCGCAAAGACATGGACCGTTAGCCCCTTTGGGCTGTTTCCTATGCCTTCCACGTTTGTGAAACTTGTAAATAGTAAATACGTTTGTAATTCAAAGTGGTACACAAAAAACTGTTAACTGTTAACCGAGCTGAAGAGGGTCTCCTAGAACCGCCAAATCACCATTCACTAACACTGCCTCACCACCATCATCATTTTCACTATCGTTGCACTGACGTTGGATTGCCACCATAGTCGTCAACTACTTACACTGCATCACCGCCATAATCAACAACACCACCATCATTGCACCGATTTTATTTATTGGATTAACAATGGGTCACCTGATTAGTGGCTTTAATATTATTTTCATTATATTAAGGCCCTCAGCGGAAAAACAGTATCAATAGTTAATTTTTTGTAGGTATTTTTTTTTGGGGGGGGGAGAGTTAGAAAATGGTAAAAACTTATCTCCTACCGATACTTATTTACCCACACAATACCTTCTTTGTGTCTTGGTTGTAAAAGAAGTTCGACCAGTTGGGATCTGTCTGCATAAAACGAAACTCGAACAGTTCCTTGAGGCAGAGCCTCAGAATATTTTTACATATCTACAAGAGAAAAAGCATCAACTTGTTTATATGTTTATATTTTTCACATTTTTGTATAGCTTTAGGTTTGGGAAACGTAGAGCTACCCTGTAGACATGTCTCCAATAAAAGTTTATTATTATTATCATCATTATTATTATTATTATTATTATCATTATTATTATTATTACTATTAATATTATTATTATTATTATAATTATTAGAAAAAGCAACAAGAAATACAAGAAAAAAGCACTGAGGAAGTAACAAATGCACTTAAGGCCGCCACACACTAGACGCGTTTTCGTCTGAAGGGCTCTGATACTTTTTACTTTTTCTTAACTTAATAATAGATCTTCGAATAAAACAACTGGGCGCAATTGTTCAAAAGAGGATTTGCTCCAATCAAGGGTTAATTACCATGACAACCAATAGCTTTTGTTAATGGTAAATCCTGGTTTAAAGTTAATCGGCTTTCAAACAACCGGCCCCAGGCGTTATTGAGTGATAGCAGCGATTAAACAACAACGATGGCTGGTATAATTTAGGATGACAATATTAAACGCTTAGGAAAGAATATGGTGATGATGATGTGCATAAAGGATGAGAGTGAAGATGATGAGAAGGAAGAAAATGGAGATTGATTGTGATGATAATAACTAACGTTTGATGATGTCCCTGATAATGGGCATAAAGGTGACGTTGACTATGATGATAAAGATTGATGTTTGAAGATAGTGTCAACGATAATGGGCATTAAGAATGAGGGTGGTAATAATGAGAAGGAAGAAAATGGACGTTTGTTAGGTGATAATGACTGACGTTTAAGGATGTCCACGATGATGGGCATTAACAGGGATCGCGTTAACGCAAAACTCGTGCAATTTTACGCAAAGTGTTAGACAGAAAATGGGTTTTGAAAATTAGAGTGTTTCCCTTGCACGCACTGCAGTCTGCTCACACAACTTGTTTCAGTTTCAACCAAAAAACAAAACTAAAATTCACAATACAATGGGTTTGAAGCGTATTTGTGTGTTTAAATAGAATTCTGGGACTTCTTACCAAGCTTTTGGGACTCCAGACTGGACGGGTCAATGGGTCCAAGGGGTCAGAAATATAATTCCTAGCGCAATCACTGGTTAAGAGTAACGTAATGAGAGATAACGTGAAGGGTGTTTATTGTGGTGAAATAGATTGATGATTAAAGATATTGATAATGGCACAAGGAAGAGGTTGGGATGGGTTTGATGATGATGTTAGAGATGACATCGATGAACGTTTAAGAATGATTTTGGAACTGATGATGTTGATGGCAGTCAATGCCAGTGTTGAACGTGGTGAGTATAAAAGTTGAGTACCTCATTAATCGTCTCCTGGTTTAGATGGTTCAGCTTGTCCAATGGGAAACCATCAATAAGTTCTGTCGTTAGAACCTGTTTGGTAGACAGGTCTGAGATTACCTCTGGTACATGGAACTCAGGCATGTCTTTAACCAAGTCCCTGCCGTGTGAAAATTTCTGCAGTCATTTTCAAGTTAGGGACAACTACAGTAACACTTCTTTGCGTAGCATTAATAAGTAACTTAATCAAATTTGCTTTGCAACAGTCTTGATTCAAAACATAATAATGGAATGGGTCATGAATTTGGGTATTAAGGTGACATAAATTAAAAGGATTCCAAGGTGCTTCCAAAAATTACACAAAAAAATTTTCGAAGACCCAAACGTTTTAATACATAAGAATTATATTGAAGATGTGCACAACAAATCAGCTAGAGCTCAAACCACGATCATGAGTTGTAGTTTTGTTTGATTGTGGAAAAAAGCAATACAAGGACAAGGTGTAGCATTCAGTCAATAAAATAATGTCTTTTTAACAAAAAAAACAAGGGATAAAACTATGTACAAACAATACAACCTACTAATGCTAATGCATTTTCTAAAAAATTGAGGTGAGCAAACAGCAACATGTTTCTGGATCCCTTAGGGATGCCTTGGCATGAGTTATGTAGTGTCATAGAAAGTAAAAGCCAACACAGAAATGCAAAATTGTGCCAACATTACGAACCTTTATTTCGGTTCTTTATCAGGGCGACTAAAACCATCACAAAATCGCGTGTATATACACACAAGTGCGCACACATTGAGTTGCACACTATTGCATTGAATATGCATTTTCTACAAACACAAGTCATATCACTCATTCATCCAATTCGCCTCTAGTGGGACATGTACAGTAAGTGAAAAACATTACATGGCATATCTAATGCAAAGCACATCACACTTGAAACAATATTTGCTTTACTGTATTGCCTTTTAAAAAGTTACCTGAATACTGTAGCATTGCGAGCTTCACGAATGTAATCAACCTCCCAGGCAAGTTCTTTTCGAGCAACACTGATAGCATTCTCTGCATATAACCCTGCATAAATAGTACAAACCCCATTGACTTTCAAGCAACACACATAAAAAGAGTTCACACAACAGATGCAAAGTCATATGCCTTCGCAAGAAAAGGAAATTTTCTTTTTCCTTGTGAACACATTGCGCTTACACATGTACGTTTGGTCTTGCATCACGATTTTCCATGTGTGAATGGAAGTGCGCTTGCGTTTCCATCTCTAGGGTGACCACGCCTAAAGCACTCTCTGCATATAACCCTGCATGAACAGTGCGAACCTTTTTCAACCACTCAACAAAGGAAGAAACCAAAGCAAAACAAATCTCAGCCGAGACCATAATAAGTGAGTGCAAAGTCTGGACATCTAGATTTTTTTTTAACAACTTTATTGAGCTACTTACAAGGTAAGCCCAAACGGGAAGGCATGACAGGAGCAAGTCCCATGCTAGGTGCCCCCCTTGGAGACAGAAGAAGAAGTAGAAGACAGACCACAACACCGGGATCACCCTACTCTTTTTAGATAAGTGATGTGGGTTCTTTTAGGTCTCCAGAGAGGAGATTGAGAGATTGAGAGACTGGGCCTACCGTTTAACATCCTTATCCAAGAAGACGCGAAAGTCTAACCATTTGCAGATGTTAGAACAAAGGCAGCACCTTCTCCTCAGTTGTTTTAAGACCCTGAGTGAAGGTCTGGCACCAGGAATCGAACCTGGGCCTCCCACACGAAAGACTGGCGCCTTACCAACTAGGCTAACCAGGCGGCTGTAAATTGAGATAATAGAGGTTTGGATAATGGATGTCTGGATAAGGAAAGTCTGGGAAATCACTAATTGATATTTGGATAATTGAAGGCTGGATAACGGAGGTCTGGGTAATGTAGATCTTGATGATGGAGGTGTTGATAATGGAGGTTTGGATAATGGAAATCTGGATTATCAAGGTTTTACCGTAGTTAGCTCCTTTTAGAAGATCATAAAAAAATTGAGTTGCTCAGATCTGAACCTACCTTCTGGTAAAATGTTTCCATACTTAAGAATGCCCATCAAGCTATCAATATCACTGTCAATACTTTCTGCTACCCCTGGATACTTGATAAAAATAATAGCAACAGTTACTGTCATTTAACAACAATAATAAAATTAACAATAATAATAATAATACTATAGTAATAAAAAAAAAACAATAATATCAATTTCAACTACTTTTGTTGTAACAACAACAATGAAGACGACTTGTTTGCCACCTACAGTGATGCCTCTTGAGTGCAGTAACGAGCAACAGAATACAGCTGCATACTAAGGGCTTAATTAAGATGACTAACAAAAGAGGCATTGGGAAAAAAGATAACAGGTAAAAGGTTTTAAAATTTATTTTTTCCTTTAAAAAAACTATGACTTGAAAACTAATTTACCTGGACTTTAATGGCCACAGCACGGCCATCTTTCAAAACCCCTCTATGCACTTGACCTATTGATGCAGCTGCAAACGGTTTCTCATCAAATTCCAGCAATTTATTTCTCCACTCCGAGCCCAACTGAGCTGTTAACATTTTCTAATAAAAAACAACAAAAGCTTCCATCAATTACAGCAAGTCTTGGTGCAGGAGTATTAACTTAAATCCTGGAGCCCCATCACGTCATTACTTTGAGTACCATATAGGGTTTACACATCTAGATCTCAAGCCCCTATCAAGCTTATTTTTTTAAGCATCTGATGAAAAGTACAACCCTTTAATAATAGTAATTTTCGAAAATAAAACCTTTTCTCGTTGTTCCTGTTATTTTTTAGACTTGAAGCGTGCGATGATGACGAAGCAGGAGGCATAATTATAATGTAGCATGAGGCATAAAGTAGAGACGATCTTTTTTACCTCAAAACGTTGGATTCTGGATACAATAGACACTTTCTTATAACTTAAATCAATGAATTATTCCCTTGAAATTGTTTGAAATAAAAATTTTATGACATTTTTTTAACAGAAATGAAATTTTTAAACAAAAACCACATAACTCACTGCTGCTATGTTACAGATTACCAGTCCCCGGCCTGCTCGGTCAAAACTTACATTCCAATCTTTTTTTTTTACTAAAAAGCATACTTAGACGTGGAAATTTTCTTTGGTTATTCAGATTTTGGGTTCACAGATGAAAACAGTTTTAATCCGAAAAGTAAAAAATTAAGCCTGATAAGGACTTTAAATGACCTTCTAAATCATAGAGATACAGTATTGTGAAGTACACATAAACAATGGGCAAACTTCATTAGCACAAAGCACTTCACAAAATTGCTTTAACATGGATGCAGTCAGAATACAACAGATCGAGAAAAAACTTAGAAAAATCAACAGAAATCAAACACCTACAGGTAAATATGCTCACCTCAAGCTGCCATTTTGGCATGAAGTCTGCACTCCCTCGAACTCTTTCAAATATTTCTTGCACTTGAGGCGAGATGTAGGTGTTGTCTTTGGAGAAACCAGAGTAGTAACTGTTATAACAACTACACTCAAGTAAATTAATACACCAAGCCACTAGGTAGGCCATTTACACTTATCAAAAAACCTATGATCTTCAACAGATAGAATTTTATACGAATTAATTTTATTACCAAAGTGGTAAAATTGGAGGCATTCAGGAAAGTCAACAAACAAATCTATTTACATATAAAAAAAAGTTACAATTCTATTCTTACTGCCCAGCGTACCTTGAATGCTAAGCATTTGTCCAAGCTTCAGTGCGGCTCCCCTCACACGGCACAGAGTACTTACGATCCGCTCAGCATTGGCTTCAGTAAGAAATGGGCTAGTCCCCAGCACAGACAATGACTCCCCTATTGTGCACAATGAGATTACAGAATGAAATTGTAACAGTATGAATTGATGTGTTAGACCGAAAAAAGGAGGTACTTCATCTACACTAGGTTAATTAATGTCTGTATGGGGTCCCATACTTTAATTATGACAATAAAATTTTTTGGAAAAAAAAAGGTCCTAAAATATAATTGTTCAAAAAATTTACTTCCAAATATTAAAAATTAATACCCAAAAGTGTTGAAATTTACTTAATTTTGAAATACGACTCAATATCGCAAGTTTGGAATCCTGTTATGGTCAGGAACCCACATTAGTAGTTTCAAAGTGTAACTCAAGTTCATCATCTTCCAATAAATGGGTGGTGGATTGGAGGGGGCTGGGGGGGCACTGGCCCCCCAATAGCTTGGTTGGGAGCCCCCCCCCCAATAGTTTCTGGTTAACTACAATAACTTTTGAATAGTTGTTTCAGATCTTATAACAAACTACTAAAATTTCTACTGTGCCCCAACCACCCCAATGATTAATACTTTTTTGCTTCCTCTGCAGATGCAATAGAATGCCACTGCTGGGTTCATCTTAGTTGTATGAATAGGATATTAAGTATAAATACTAATTTCAAGAGAAGAAGAAATTATTGATTCACAAGTTGAAAGCCTGAGTCATTGATGGGAATTGAACCCACAACCCTCTGATTACCGATCAGATGCTCTACCCACTGAGCTACAGAGACTCACATGGGGAGCTGAGTCACTGGTTGAGTTCTTATCTATTCCCACTTGATCAAGTCTTGCAAACTGCTCGCTCAATATGTTCAATAGTACATTAATAATTGCACCCCATGTGAGTCTCTGTAGCTCAGTGGGTAGAGCATCTGACCATCAGTGACTCTGAATTTTTTCTGAGCTTTCAACTTGTGAATCAATATTTTCTTCTTCAACTATATATCCAAGATTCAGCTAAATGAGAAAACAAAATAATCTTTCTAACCCTGCTTTGCAACTCCAAGCTGGCGCTTTGTCACTTCAGCTAGAGCTCCAAGTCCAAGGCCAGCTGCAAGCCCTGAAAGTTGAGGGACTCAACATCATTAAAACCTATTAAAAGGTTTTTACAGAATTCAATATGAATAGTAAACATGATTAAATAAAGCAATCGGATCCCTACAAGTGTAATATTGAGGTTGAAACTTAAATAAACAACGAAATTGACTTTCTTACTAACTACATGACTACATAACTACTCTGTATTCTTTCAAAGAAAACACTGAATAAAAACCCACCTTTTATAAAGTACCATCCCTTTTCATTTCCCCTCAGTTACAAAAAAAAGAAGCAAATCATTTTACTTTAATTTGAACATTAAAGAGCTTGTCATCCCATTCCAAACTTTTCAAATGTGCCTTGATATCTTCTAAAGAGGTTCCATCACAAAATTATTGTAGATTTATCTACAAGTTTTTTAATTGTTTACTTTGATTATCAAGTCAATATCACTCTTATGTCAGAAGTTTGACATGCACGGAAGTGTGAATTATAAACAAAAACCAACAAAATAAGTTTTCCTTTAAACAATAACCTTCCTTCCCTTCAGTCAAGATGTGAAAAATGCCCTAAAAATGACCTCAACTTAAACAGCAGCAAAATAAAATAATAAACTTTTAAAAAGACATTGATTTTGGACTCAATAATGGGGCACAACATATACTGGGTGTTAAGAAATATATAATGAGCAAATACAGTAAGCTCATCAAACACTAGCTATTTGGTTAGTCGTTCTTACATACAGTAAGCAAGTATCCTTTCTTGTTTGTTTCTAAAATCAAGAATTCTACACACAAAAAACTGTTTGCCTACCACCATAAGAAAGGATCCTTCCAACCCGCGAGGCCGGGACAGCTCTTTCCCGTGACCTGTTACTCAACTTAGAGAAAAAAAAAGGGCAAACAAGCACAATTAATATTCAACCAAGTTATAAATTTAGAAACAGAAATGGTTACATGGACACTCTATGACAGGCATCATATTTAAGTGACGAAAAGGAACCCCATTGATATAGTTTCAGGCAGGCTTTAGCCCTATAAATGATTTTGCCAATAAAACTAACAGAAATTGACAGTAGTCACAAAAAAAATTAAAGCTATTCAAACTTTGAAGATTTAAATAAGGACTTGGGGGGGTGGGGGTAGGGGGTGCCTAGTGTAATCAGGCTTAGAATAATAGTTTGGTAAAGGGCAGAAATCAAAACAGAGTTATTACGTTAGTTATTTTGCGCAATTAGATTTATAAAGCACTCCAAAAGTTGTTAAAAACAGGGTCCCAAGCTTTTTTTGTATCAAGTCAACAACAGGGTAACATTTTGCAAAAATTTTTGGTCAAGAACAGGGTCTGGTTTTTGGAGTCCAAGGGGCACAGCCCCACATTAACATTATTGAAGTACCCCCCATTACATAGAAAATTAATCTATACCTTTACATTGTTGGTGTGCACCCGACATAAAAGGCAGCCATGTTCAGTCCCTTGGACAAAAGATGATTTCTTTTGTTTTAGAGCAAAACATGGCTACTTGGTCTTTTGGCTTTTGTGTCTCTAGCAGTACCGGTTGAGTGCATGCCAAGAATTGCAAAAAAAGGCTGCCAAGCACCCCTACACTGCACCCCCAATCCCACCGCCCCCCTTTCCCTCTCTTCTCTCTGTCGAAAGATTTCTTTCTTGCAAAGTATTACTGGTTGACAGTGTAAACAAACCTTTTGGTTCGTGTTCTTTATTGCGCCACGTTCACTCCGCAATCTTTTTGCAGCATTTGAAGGTGGTTTCCCAGTATCTGAAATTCGAACTTCTTTATTTCTTATTCCTCGTGTACTCGTTACAGTTGAATTTTCGGAGCGATACCTAGCAGAACAACAAATCCCTCTAGACCCACCACATGACTTCTCACTTGTCGTGTAAATACTGGAGAGAGTTCGATGCAAAAACTGTCTTTGAATCAACATCCTCTGGAGCAGTAACAATTCCTTTTCGGAAGTACAGTATCTACGCCAGACAGTTCTAACGGCAGCACAAGAACATGTGAATCCTACACGCACAAACATGGCTCAGAGAGTTTTTCTACATCCAGCCTGTCACAACGTAAAATTTATCAATGTCAAAATGCAAGCATCAGTTGTCAGTTCAGACCTTGGTGTTTCAAGGACCTTCGGTTTTCTTCCTGATGCAAGACTTAATCACGATATTAGCTTGTACTTCCATCAAAAATCTTCCTGAAAGTCCTTCACACGTTTTGTAATCCGGCTTCGAGCCTGCGTTACACAACCACCACCAGCTCTATGTGCGTGCGCATATTAGTTAGTCTAACACGAAGTATATAGGTTCGAGTTTCGCGGAAAAAAAACTGAAATTAGTACAAAGACAGAATTATAAAGATTATCAACTGTCCAAACTTCATTAGCTTGCAGTAAGTAAGTTAAATACGTAAAGCTTAAGAATAATACATCAGCAGAGCATAGTTTTGGTCAAGAAAACTTCTTGCCCTCGTTTTAATAGAGTACAACAATGACAATGACTGTCAGTCACATGTAAATTTGACTGATAGGAAACTTAAATAGCAACAAGATAAAAATTGGTTGAAATTTTAAAATTTATAGATAAAAGTTTCAAAAGTGCCTTCATTACATGAAATATTTGGTTGACGTCTGGTTACTCAACATCCCTTTTCCTGTTGTTCAACTAACAAACTAACTTAAAAATAACAGTGAAAGAAAATAATTTCATATTTCAACCATTATTTTCTTTCACTGTTATTTTTAAGTTAGTTTATTTTTAACTTCTCATATTTTTTCTATTTCCGTTAAATGTAACTCTAGATCTATTTGTTTTCACATTTCCGTTTCTACATATATAATTAAGTGAAAAACCGTTGTAACTTCAAACCATACCTGAAGAAGGCAAGTATGGCTAGCCGAAATATTGTATGAGAAAAACTTAAACTCTGCGTTGTATTGGCTATTCTTTTTCGTTTACATTTATCTTCGTGAGCCCAATTCAATCACTTCAGTGATCCAACGCATACCAGCGGAATTGTTGTACCGTGGCTATTCATTTTTTGAAAGTTTTATTATAGTCCCAAACATTCTATAGGAAGTTACAGTAAACTACACAACTCGAGTTTGGGCTACCTGTGGTTCAACTCATCTAGTACACCAAGTTTGTTTACTGTTGTCTTATCTCCGATGCCACTTTTGCTAGTTTTCTGTCTCGTACATTATTCGTGTGCTCACAAACCGCCCTATCCTAACCTCTGGTGTCGTCTATTGGAGCTTCCACCTTCCTTTTCTTGGCAACATCTCAGCTTTCCCCACTTGCGTTAATTCAAACATCATCGATAGCCCTGGAGGTCCATCACGCCCAGTAGTACTGACAAGTCTGGTTAGCCCAGTTAGCAGGGCGCATGTCTGTCGGCCTGCAGGTGGCCCAGACCTTCACTCAGGGTCTTATTCAAATAAGCTTAGGAAAAAGTGCTGCCTTACTCCATCGGGGATGGAAGCGGAATCACGGCTAAAGAAAGTTAAGGAATCATGAATCACATCATCTCGCAGGCTGTGAATCATGAACCATGGACAAAAAATAAACGGATCATGAATCTTGAATTTTTGTCTCATGATTCATGAAGAAATTTTATAAATGAATCATGAGTAATTGGTAGAAAAGTAGCTTGGAATCACGAATTATCATACTGAAAAGATTCCGCTTCTACCCCCGATACTCCAACATGTACTATAAATAAAAGGAAACATAACACGCGTTCTAATTGGCTGTGGTGACGCACTCTAAATAAGAATAGTACGTCTGCATACGACATCGTAGTGATTTATCAGCTGTTTGTGTGCCTTATTTTATAAAAGAAATGTAAAACTCTCTTACTTGCCCTGTTCTTTGGTAGAAACTCTTCTTTCCGTGAACTAAAAAGTTCATAAGTGTTTCTACCAATGAACAGAGTAAGTAAGCGAGTTTTATATTTCTATACTGCAAATTATTAGGCATTCGAGTCTTTTCGGAGATAAGGACGTTAAACTGTTGGTCGTCAAAGCCCTCTAAATTGGTTCATGTATCTGTTGGATATTCCTTCTACAAATGAGCATTTACCATAAACCTTTTAATGGCCTGGGCTTTTTCCCCCCAACCTGGAGAACGGGGAATTATTTTCTTACGCTTCTACCCTTTGACTTGTATAGAATGGGAAATCGTTGCATCCAATTGTATCAAAAATTAAAAAAAGTCCCAGGTCAGGAAAAAATGCAAAACTATTCAAGACAGATCCCGAGTTTGCCGCTAGAATCATAGAAAACCAAATCATAGCTGTCAGGGTGAAAAAAGATACTTGTTAATTTGAGAGGAGTTAGCGCTAGGGTACCAACCTCCTATCGATGCCAAGGAAGATGATGAAAGGTGAAGAAGTTATCAAATAACGTTTGTCAGATATAGTGGATACAAGCTGCTCTGGAAAGAACAAGCGGGCTTGTTAAGTATAACAAGAACGGGCGAGAAAGAAATTGAACCAACCGTTTTGGAAAATAACGAAACATTTCACTAAGCAAAAGTTTGATAAAAACATAACACCTTTGGGTTAACGCAATTTTATAAACTTACGTTAAAGTTTTTCACTCCAAGTCTCCTTTTCTTAATTTTTGTGCTTCACCAAGAGTAAGCAGTTATAGTACTAACGTCTAGATATGTCTGCAAGTTGTTTCACACTTATTTTCATAAACAATAGTGAGGTCCTTACCAGGATATCTCAGACCGAGGGCTTGAAGTACGGACCGAGCGTAGCGAAACTTATTCCACAAAACGGAGGTCTGAGATTTCCAGTAAAGACCGAGCAAATGAGGTTTATAATTTGTTTAATGTATGTTTCTTTCGAATAAGAAACTTTAAAGAAAAGCATGAAAGATAAAAGAGCGGTAAACAAAAATTACAATGCCCGGGAGCCTTACAAGTTAGACTTGCCATCTAAGCAGCCAATCAGGATGCAGGATTCTTTCTGGTCGTTTATTACATATATATGCTAAAGTATCCTTCTTCATGTCGAACTTTAGTAGACGAATGACAAATGTTCAATCCGAAGAGTCCAGAATTTTTCAAGAGTAACAATTATCGTTGGGAAATAATCCTTCTCAATGATCCCGTAGATGACAAATGCTCAAGTGGGAGAATCTAGAGGTTCTTGAAAAACAACAGTATTTGTTGGGAATCATCTTTCCAAATCATCCGGCGGATAACAAACGTTTAACCAAAAGAGCCGAAAAATTATTAAAGAGTAACATACTTGTAGGAAAATAATCATCCTTAAAAATCATCCTACGGATGACAAATGTTCAATCGGTAGGTTCCAGAAGCATTTAAAGAGTAACAATATTCGTTGGGAAATCTTCCTTTAAGATCATCAAACGGATGACAAAAGCTCAATCCTGTGAGTCCAAAGTTCTTGAGGAGTAACAATACCCGTTGAGAATCACTTTTCAAGATCATCCCGTGGGTGACAAATGTTCAATCGGGAGAGTCCAAAAGTTCTTGAAGAGTAACAATATTCGTTGGAAAGTCATCCTTCAAGATCATTCCACGGTCACGATTCGAATCAAGTTCGTCAATGAAACCAAACCAGTATATCACCATCCCAGGGCCAAATCTGAGGAAACGGAGAAACGCGAGTTACTTTCTGATTGTACGAGTTTATCTTACTTAATAACGGGTATTGGGTACCCCTGTTTCCCTTATATACCTGTAGAAGTGCACAATCTGACTTACGTCTACACTTAATAATGAATTGTACAACCTATTGTTTTTATCTACCTGACCGCTTCAAGTCTGTTCCACCACTGTTAAACAGTTTTTAGCAATAAAACATGTTACATTTCAGTTATGTAAGGCATAGCTGAGTCAGTCAATGAGTTGTCTTCCGCAGCTGAAAGTCTCCAAATCGATTCTCGGCGAATCCAACTTTTATTCAGGTTGCTTTTTTTCTATTAGTATCCGAAAATAAATACAAAGGGGGGGGGGGGGGTTAGAAAGCACCGTCAGCTTTCACTGAAAGTAACTACAGGTGCTTTTGCAACCACCGTTAAAATAACTTCATTTCAACCTTTTTTTTGCCAAACGTTTTTACCTTTACCGTCATCTTCCTCAAGACAATAACGTTTTTAACGTCCTTTTCCTCCTTTACCTGAACCTTTAAGCACCTTCATCGCAATTTTACCTTTACCTCCAAATTTCACCTTTATGTTTTTTTCTCATAAATGTATCTTAAAGTCATTTCCCTTTCTTGTTTGAGTTCCTATTTCCTAATGTTCCTAACTCAAACTTATCAGCATAAATTTATGCGCACCTGTTACTTACTACCTACACTCTTTGGTTTGGACAATTATATCTATGACGAACGAAAAACCGAACAGATACAGTTTTATTGGCAGAAACTCTGATCAATAGACTGCTAGGTTCTAGGTTTTGTCCACCAGGTCCAACGGGTACAGAGAATAGTTAATGGGGTAATCATACAAAGGAGTTGTGTTCAAGACTATGTCCTTCGATACCAGCAACATATCTACGATCTGCAAAGCTATGCCCACATATTTCATTTTACATTTAAATCGGTTTATATCTGAAGTCGACTTGCGTTCCACCAGAAACTAAGATGGACAAATTGATTAACATTTCTAGAGTTTTCCATGAACTGCCTTCCTCAATGTTTAAATTCATGATTTTCGTCAAACTTCACGAATTTCCGTAATTTTTTTACTCGACTTCCTGAAGCTCTGTATCCGTTTGTCATCTTGCATCGTCCATTTCCATTTCCATCAAAACTGACTACAAGGCCTAGTGGTGCTGCCAATCCCATCCTATTCCAACAGAGCCAATGCTTACCTGTTCCAATAGCTCCAGAACTGATCCTTGAGATAATTTTGATGATTGTACTCGTCACCAAACGATGCTTTGCTTTCAATCCAGTTTACAACAAACCCATCAACGGCTAATGGAAATTCAACAGTGAAGAAGAAATCAGCACCAACTTATTAGTCTATTCTTTCATTTAAAAAAATTTAAATTCATTTGTTAAAGTAACAGATAATATGCGAAAGCTTTCAGGTTTACAAAAATAGCAATTCTAACACTACTTTAAAACGGTTTTTGATCAGTTTACAAAGTTAAGCGACTTTTAAAAAACACACGCACTTTCACATTTCCACGATTGAACAAAACAACTACAATAACACAAACTGTGCCCAGCTTTCTCCTTAGCCTGCCACAGCCCTTTGGTTACTGGAGACCTTCTGTTGCACATCTGTGTCATTACAATGAAAAGATGGATTTGATTTAATATTTTTCAAAACAATAAAATATCATGGCTTCAATAACGTTTTGCTGTTTGTTATCGCTCCAAAATTATTTCCGACTATACTGAGGCGAAAATAAAAAATACTTAAAATAATTTTAGCGCGTTCGAAGGCATCCACCGTTCCGCTCATCGAGCTACACGTTACATCCAAGTTAGTCTACAAAGTTTGACTTTAGTTTGTTTTTACTGACGTGTTTGAGATCAGCATTATACCTTTCACCCCTAAATGTTATCAACGAGGGGTTTATGAAATCTCAAAAATTTTATGACAGGGTTCACACCGTGAATGAGGAATGAAATTCCATCAGTAAATACCATTTTTAAAGACCGAGAAATATCAAGAAACCAAAGAACACACTCCAACAATAGAAGCTACACACACTTCAATTCAACTTTAAATCCCAATTACAGTTTCTGATTTTAAAGCAAAGCACTTAAACTTGTTAACTTAATACAAACTCATCAGATAGTTTAAAATTCCAAGAGCACTCGTTTTCTCGATCAAAATCATAACCAATATTAAAGTTCCATGGCATTTCCATGACCTTGGCCATTCTTCTCAAAATTCCATAACTTTTCCAGGCCTGGAAAATGCAGTTTCAAATTCCACGACTTCATGACTTATCATGACGGAGTGAACCTTGTATGAGTAACTTGGGAGAATTTCTTAACTCAACTTCTATTTTTTGAAGGATGGTCAAAATTTTATTCTGAGAACCAGCGAACCTTTTATTGTTATGTAATGAGTATTTAAACTTAACGAATGTTGTAGGAGTCAAAGGGTTTACTTACCTATAGGAACTTCAAGCTTGAAGTCGGGGGTTTTGTCGTATCCTCTCGCTCTCATATCATCTTCATCTAAGTAAAAAAGGTACTGTTACAACAGAGAGACGCCGTGATGGCATTCACCTATATGTAAACAACTTAGCACCTAAACATCTTTGCTCTAAAATTCAGAACAGAAACTTCGGAATTTTCTAGAAAACTCTTAAGAATCCTATAAAAAAGCAATTAGAGATTATCTTAATGCCTGGATTTTTTAATCATCTTTCTAAATCTAGATTTATTTCACTTTTTTAGCTTTTTAATTTTATAACATGAACTTGTAAACAAGTAGTTACTGGAAACTTAGACTTAATTCTGTTTTTTTATTTTTTTTTAAATGAATTCTAAAAAAATTCCAAAAACAGTTGATTATTAAAGTGCGTACCTACCTATTTCAAAGGTAAGCTAATTCTAATCCACCGTTAAACCAAATTCTATAAGGAACTCTTTCTCTAAGGTTTACGGTTCTTATAAACTACTATTTAGATTTCCAAGGAAAAAAAATTGTCAATTCAAAAATTAAAACACAACTCAAATCAGTCCTGTACGGCTGACGGAAAAATGAACGTAGTGGTGCTAATCGGCCTTTGAACAACTGGGTTCTGGGAACTATACCGGTTGGGACCCCAGTGCCGAATAGTTTTAACCTTGCAGGCCAGCTTCCAGATAAGAGGTCAAAGTTCCAGCGGTTTGAAAAGCTTTAACCTGTTCCTTGGAGCTGTACCAGCTAGGAACTCAGCCCCTGGTAGGTTCAACCTTGCTGAGCAAGTTCTGGGTTGAGCTTCTATAATTCCTTTTATCAATACGGAGCGCAGTGCATTGGTTTGACAAAATCAATAAACAATGTATTTTACACAAGATTACTCAATATCATTCAAAATCATTATGTTCGCAGTAAACAAGGATAAAATGCTGGCATGATCCTCACCTATAAAGGCAATATTTCGGTTTTGTAGCTTCTCTCGTAGTATATACTCATATTCGTATCCCACCGAGCTGTAAATTGCATATACAGAAAATTAAATCGAATATATAGCAAGTGATAGATGCACAATTTCAAATGGGTTGTGCAATAACAAGCTCTCAGCCAAAACTCTGGTCCTGTTCACACGGTACTGTTAAGCCCCGTTTACACGAACAATTTTTCATTGTTAAGTTTACTTGACAATTTTATTGCTCGTATAAATCGTCAACAAACTTTCCTTTACAGTCTTTCATCGACAACGTTTTTTTGTTCTTGTAGATGTCGAGCAAGTTTTCCTCTATACGTTTTCAGTTGTGCCTGAACATCATAACCGTGACGTATCACATTTATCATATATTAGTTGTAGTAGAATGAGAGTTCCGGCGCAGGCGCGATGGGCAGGATAGGGGTCGGGGGGGGGGGGGGGGGGGGGGGGGGGGGGGGGGGGGGGGGGGGGGGGGGGGGGGGGGGGGGGGGGGGGGGGG
>JAOBAT010074590.1:3366-20937 GCA_026413305.1 Hydrozoanthus tunicans | reverse complement strand
CCTGAAATAACTTAAAAGCTAAAAATACCAGGGGCTAAACTACCAGATGTAAATTAAATTACTAGGCCAGGATGGGTTCAAACACACAGCACCACACACACACACACATACTAAACATACTCTACCTGTTATTATCTATTACAATGAAATATTAATATTATAGTATATAATAAGTAGTTCAAAATAAATAGGTTCTTAAACATAGTATGGATAATATGTGTACATTAATAGTAATTCGAACTAAGTAAATCTTTTACTAGAAAAGCAAGAAAATCATTATCAAATCTTTTCAATAAAAATATTCGCTGAGATTAACACGGGTACATATCAACAAGGCCAAAATAGCTGTCAGAGGCTGCTTATACTCGGGCTCAAACTATTTTTAGCTATAAGGTCCACTACAGACTTAGTCTCATCTCGTTCCCAGAGCCCGCGTTCCTTATGATCGGCGCCAAGAAACGGAACTTTTTTTTGGCGCTGGCCATAAGGAACGCGGGCTCTGGGAACGAGATTGACTTAGTCCGTGTTTGTATCATTAAACACGCGGTTCAAGTATAAAAGGGTTAGGCCCGCCCCCTTTTCGACCCTTCTTATGAAATTTTAACTAACTTTGAAATGTGATGGCGGCCATTGATAAAAGAAACAACCCAGTTTCAACAGTTCGGAGTCATTTACACCTTAATCGTGAAACAGTTTCATTCTTTTAATAGTAAATGAGGTCATTGGCATAATACCGTTCAACTGGTAGGTGTACGTTGTGAAAAACTGCCGATAAGAATTACAAAATTCAAAAATAAGGTATACGAAATTCAGAAAAACAACGTCGATCGAGGCCCGAATCATTTTGTTATTTTATTCGATGGAACTTCGCTTCAGGAATTAAAATTCATAGTTGTAACACTAATAAATTTAAAACCAGCCGAATACCGTCATGGCAAGGCTCAGAAGCAAGAATGAGCTATACAAAACTGTAGATTGTTTGCTTTATTTTGAAAATAATTCAACATTGCGAAACTAATCTAAGTGCAAATAAAACGTGAAACAAAAAGCGCGCCACTCAGCTGGCAGAGAGCACGGACCTTTATAGATGTTAACTCGACGGCGGATGATTGGCAACTGAACGTGTGAAACCCCTGGACTCAGCCCTTTTATACTGGAACCTCGTGTTTAAGACGCATGTTCAACACTGCTGTTTGTTTAATTTTTGTTATACTACTTTCTATATCATTTATATCGTTCTTATTATTCGCACAATCTTGCTATCATTATTATCATTATTACTGATTTCTTTATTATTCTTGCTAATAAAAGTTGTTGCTATGTTTTTAAGTGGTATATTTGTTACTGAACCTGGGGGAAGGGCGGGAGGGGGGCGGTTGTACTACCCCTAATTTTGAATGGCTTCTTCTAAAAGAAAGAATTCAAGACTGGATGCAAAAACTGATACCCTATTTATGACCAAAATGGCTGAACACCATACCCTTTGGGGCATACCTATTTTCTTAGCCAGTGTAAGGGGGTACCCCACTCCCCCTCCCCCGGGCTTTTGATCTACCGTTTCTAGAAAATCAATGAGTTTTTTTATTTGCGTTTGATATCGTACGTTATCAATAGTTTATGACATGTTGTAGAAAGCTTCGTTTCGGAGTAGTGATATTAGTTAGAACTATAATTCGTTCAAAATAAATTAGTTTACAAGCCGGCTAAAAAAATAAACTTTTCGATTGCCCAATCTCGTTCGCAGAGCCCTTGTTCCTTGTGGCTAGTGCCGTTTCATAAGGAGTACGGGTCCTGGGAACTAGAATGAGCTTTATTTAGTTAGTGTAAGCACGTAACAACGTGTTTGCAGATCGATACAGTCTTTGCGTCGGAGCCTAAATTTGTACCTGGGAACTAGTTATGTATGAGAGAGCGCGAAAAAATTCAAATAACAATAAAGCCAAAAAATGTAAGAGGACTTCGCTCAATCGATCAGTCATAAGCATGCCCATTGTGCCGTCTGACATGTAAGGCAGCCGCAAAGGCGCTCAAGAGAACATCCATCTATGACTATGGTCATGGGTAAAGCTGCTTAACAGTTTTCTTCAGTCAACTAATCGAATTTTGTGCTTTTTTACCCTGCTCATGCAAATTGCTGTGCTTTATTACATTAAAATAGTCTCTCATAGAAGGAATAAGACGCCGGATGTAAACACCCAAATGTTAATTGATGACGTCACGCACACTTTGAACCAGATATAGGACTTAGGAGGCGAATATAAATCCTCCAGTTAACAAGACTCTTTGTGGTTAGTTTTATGTTTCAACATGTGGAGTATCACAGCGTTAACGCTTGAAATGGCCCGTTCTGTCTACGTTCAAAGGTCTCTAGCCGTTGTTCTCTTCTGCTACATGGTGTGTTCCGCACAGGCCCGTGGTGCTAAGGGTGAGATAGAAACTTTTGTACTCTTATGTGTTTTCTAAGCTCTGTGTCGATGTTTACGGTTTCGAAAATAGATCCAGTATCAAATTGAAGCAATAGGAGTGGCTGGGAGTCTACATCGAAAAGCGTTTACAATGTCGAATATTGTAAAACTACAAAATTTGGGTTCAACTTCAGATGTTGTTATGTTTCTCAAATAACTCAGTTTGTATCTAAGTAACGTTTGAACGGAGAGAAACGATCATTGAGCAATATTTGTACTTATTTGTGCCGGCAAGGCTTTTTATTGCTTCAGCAACTACAGACTACTGAAAGGCAGAGTAATTACGAACAGAGTTGCAAAAACCGTTTTACCTTCTGCCGTAACGTCTGTATTAACTTCTGTTTAAAGAATGATGTGAGCCGCACCCCTTTCAGCTTGTTAAAACTTGGTTTATTTTATAACTAACATAAACTAAACTTATTGATATTGGTAAGGAAGAGAACCTGATTTTTCATTTCAATTTGAATACTTTCGCTTTCGGCGGAACTCGTTTATCACTAGACTCAGAGTTCCTGTTATGGTTGATAATTTATTCTAAGTTACGTTCAACTGCGAGTCCAGTTTTTTCTTGTTGCTGTAAAACGTAACGCCTTCAACAAGCATTATTTATCAGCGCGATATTAGTTTTCATAGTTGAACTGAACGTGGTTAGTTTTATTAGCAATAGAACTGCTTCAAATATTATCGGTAAATCATTTGTTTCGATTATTTTTGAGTAAATTTTGGAAACTTCTAATAGCGTATTAATTTTCCTTTTAATTGCACAGAGATACTGCTTTCGGAGCCTCAATTAGGTGACCCATGGGTCTGGGCGAGTGATCCAACGGTAAGTATTCAGTGTCCGTACATGCCAGGTGAACGGCTTTTGATTAAGTGACCAATCAGTGCTCGAAGAAGATCTTACTTTTAAAAAAGCTATCAACTTTCAGACCTGCGTATAAGTAGGAAAACCTAAAAAACGACCAGAAGTTCGTCCCCTCTACAGCAATTGTATATAATGTTTTGGTTGCAAGCTCGATTTTGATTATAAAATTCAAGTTGGCCGTTAAATACGAAAGCAATTACAGCATTATACTTTTGGTATGTGACATGGTATCGGGGGTGGAAGCGGAATCTTTTCAGTATGATAATTCGATCGTGATTTCCAGATATTTTTCGACCAATGTTTCATAATTCATTTATAGAATTTCTACATGATTCATCTGATAAAATTTCAAGATTCATGATTCATTTATTTTTTATCCATTATTCATGTTTCACAGCCTGCGAGATGATTTGATTCAGAATTCCTTCACTTTTTTCAAACCGAGATTCAAGATTTCGCTTCCACCCTCGACAAATTGCACTCGAATCGTACGATTACCTGTACGACATATTTTTTCATATTCCTCCATACATGAAACCATCAGCTGGTTTTTTAACGTAATAACTAACTAATTGTGACTAACTGCACAATTTGTTGCACTAAGAGTTATATCTTCCAGGAAGGGTTCATTAACGTCTTTTTCTTCTTTTTTTGGACGTGATATAAAATTGAGGCTCTATGAATAATGAAAAATATACACAACATTCCTCTTCAGATCTGTGTAAGAGTAGGAACACCTAGAAAACGACAAAAAGTTCGTCCCCTTCACAGCAATTGTATTTAATGTTTATGTTGAGTATTTGTAGTTTGTTACCTAAATGCAGTACATAAATTAAATTTGAGTTCTCTGTTCTTCATAAAACATCCATTCTCAACAACAATCGTTTATTTCACCTCGGCTGTAGCTATATTAAATTAACAAATTTCCAAATAACATGATAAGGTGCTGGCTACCCGGAATAACCATGAGGGACTATACTAGCCAGGGAGCCTGAACACGTTTTGAATTGTACATACTTGAATCGGCGAAAAAAAAACCAAACAAAACAAAAAAATATCAAAAACAATAATTAAGTCAAAGAAAGTACACAGCAAAGTTTTACTTGTTTATTAAAACATCAGAAATAATAGAGGAAAGAATATTTTGGTGAATTGCTCAACTTTAAGTGTTAAACCAAACTTTCTCTGAGTTTGGCTTTGAAAGCTTTAATGGGTAATTCTATTGCGCATGTGCGAGAATTCTGTTTAAGTTCTTCTGTTTTGCACCAGATCGACGTCAACTTCTCGGTGGAAAAATCAAATTGATTTTATGTTTTTGTCTCTACAGTGGTCTAACTCTGGATCTCCAAACTCGTATGTTACGTGTGCGATTGGCTCACCCAAGTTGAACCGAATGAGGACATCACTGATAGCCGTTCCACTGTCGGTGAAAAATATAGAGGTATCGCTCAAATATGCGGTTAAAAACTGTTCTTCTTTCGAGCGTCCAGATCTAAATTGTTCTGAAACACTTGACCTACTGAAGTTTGAGCAAAACGATTCTCAAAGTGGTTTTCCAACGTTCGACGAGTTTAAGGAAAAGGTTAAGACTTTTAAACCTGGTGAGGCATACACTACAAACGGTTTCCCGGGAAGTTCCGCAAACTTAGCTTTTGAAATAGTAGTTCCAGTTGCTGTGAATAGCAGAAGAGTTTACTTTTTGTTTGCTCACAGGAGTGCCTGTCTGGCTTTGTTTTCTGTGCAAGTCTCGTACAGGGTCTGTTCGAAGATGAGTACAAATCTCATCTCCTTCAAGACGACATTACTTCCTGATGTTGGATCATTCAGTGATACAGTCAACGGTAGCTGTATTGCAAACGCTACAGCTGCGGCCAACGCACCCTCTGTGCTGCAAGGGTTCTGTAACAGCAGTGGAGTGTGGAGTGTAGCTCCCCACGCATCGTGTGTCTGCAAGCCTGGGTTTCAACAGTCGCCCGAACATCAGTGTTTAGGTAAATGCTTCGTGGAAGTGGTAAACCTTCGTAAACTTAGATCTTTGATAATTTAAAGCATTTATACTTTTTTTAAATTAAGAACCAGTATAATTTTGCCCAGGCTAAATATGTTCTTGTTTTGTTCTTAACTACAAAACATACAATAAGTCTAAAATTTTGTGTATTTTACAGCAGACAACAGTACATGTAGTTGTTACAGTTGGAATATATACAGTCATAAAATAATAAGTAACGAAATTTATTTAATGTGCGATGCTCTGTGTGATGACTGCGTGCCACCCTCATTTTGTTATTTTTTCTTTTTACGCTCATTTTGCTATTTTTTTTTTCTTTAGTTTTTTTAAAACAATTTTTATTTCAGTCTCAAATTGTTCTTAATTTGTTTTTTTTTCGGGCAATCTGAGCCTCACAGTTCTATTTAAGTGTGTTTTTGATATAAAAAAGTGTATTAAGTTGGACAGGATTTTGAAGAAGTATCCTCTTACCTTTCATGAACAAGTGTAGTAGATATATTCTGTGTGTTAGCATGCAGAGAGCAGACCTGTACCTCTCCCAAGTTCTTGGTCTTGTCTTTATCCTTTCATTTTCAACTCATTTTTAGTTTTGAGAAATTATGAGCACCTTTTTGCTGAACTTTTTAGAGCCTTTTTTTAACAAATTTCTAAAAATGTGAATGCCAACAATGATACAAAAAACGATACGGGTATGAATTGACAATCTTTTATGTATCTGTTAATAGTTCTTTCCAGAACATGGTTAGAAAGTGAAGATCTTTTTTCTCATTTTTCTTTTGATATTGTTTTCATAATTTTTTTGACGGTTCTCGACTACGTAACGATAAACAACAAGACGAGTGCATACTGTTGCTTTAGTTGCACTTCTTCAAACGCAGAAAAAACCGTTGTACTTGTATATAAAAGGGAAATAAATCTCACAAGTAAGTGCCGAATAACAAATACTAGAAAAATTAAACTTGTAGCTTCAAGCGCCGACTCCATGAAGATATCTATTTAAAGCTACTGGTCACCGACCTAGGGGACCACTTGACCAATTGCATTTGGTTCTGGTCTGTTTCATCTTGTTGCGCATATTGTAAATAACATTAAATGAAAAGAAGCTAACGGGTCAAATTTGTTTTACACGGAATTGAATTCAACATTGTTGCCAAATACAACAACCAATGGCTTTTCTGGCGGGTTTAATGCCTCTTCAAATAGAACATCACTCACTGTCGTCACGCCCGTACCCAGTCGGTCACTGATCATAACTGCATCAAGAGCTGTGGCCTCGCCGAATCCTACATCGAAAGACACGAGCAACGCAGCGGTTCTTGGACCTGTTTTAGAACTGATCATCGGTCTTTCAGTTCTTCTCTCGCCTCTTAGCTGGATTTAATCTCCTGCTATACTCGGTGGAGTTAATTGTTTGTTATTGGCAGTAATGCGTATGACAATGTAGGAGGGAAAATTGGTTTTAAAGCATAAAGATGGCAAGAAAAAAGTGTATAAATCATTTTCTCTGACGTCTTTAGCCTTTTCATTGTTGTTTTCATAATACAACAAAATAACATGTTGAGCTTTAAGTTTCTTTAAAAAGTGTTTTGTTTTGAATCTTTCCAATCTTTTAAGCTGATTGTTAGGCCGTTTTCATTTCTTATAACCAGGTATTACTCAACCGCCAGGTAGCATGAGGAACATTAAGGTAGCGTTAAAAACTAAATGAACAAGTTTTGAAGTCATAATTCATTTTCTTGTATTGCATTCTAATTTGTAGACCTTTTTTTATAAATGGCGGTGATTTGAATATTCTAGCCTGGTTCTAGAGTTAAACTTTTAAAAGAATCTCTTACTCACAGCGAGGCTGGGTAGACTAATTTGAATACACACAAAAGCATAATAAAATCAATTGTGAAAAAGGTTTATATACATTAAAATAGAACAATTAAATAAACAATTTGAAGGTCTCATTGTTATTCTAATAAAAAGTTTGGCGAGTTGTATTCATGTCCCAAACAGTTGATTAATAGAAAAAGAGTCGAAGAACTAAGTCCAAGGTAATCAAACGAAAGGGTATCAAAAGTATCAAAATTGCACTTCGAAGCTGTTTGAAACACAGATGAAGGCAAAACATATAATTATGAAAATTGAGCGGAAAAGTTTTGTGATCACTGTGCATACTGTACATAACAAATTTCAAACTGCTATGAGTACAAATTGTGACAATGCAAAGTTTTTTTTAAAAAAACATTGTGCGATTAAAAGAGCTAAGGAATGCATAAAAGACTCCACTAGCAAAACGTTTTCGGAGCAGCTCCTGATGGAAATTAAACGGTATTTGTAGGGTTAGATGGAAATACAGACAGCGCGGAATGGGAGTATTTACAACACGTGTGTCTAGCGTGTGTTGTGTTTTATGGGAAAGTAAATAAACGTGAAAACAACCTTAAAGAACTTTAAAGTTTCAATTTGAACATGTTTATTAGTTTGAAAAATAAAGTTACACACCAAAAAATGTCAAGATTTCGACTTCCAGGGTCATGTTTGGTTTTTCGAAATTTACTCCTAATAAAAAATCTCTGAAAACTAAAAAGTACCTGTGGGCGATCTAACGCATGGCACTTGTCACCCAGTGGTTACAGAGTGGCGCTATTAATTATTTCATGCACCCTTTCTCTCCACATCATTTTAAATTTATCTTTAATTCTAAGGCCCATATTCAGACCATGGTCTTTCGCTCCCTGGCTTGCAGGGATTGAAACTGAATCATTCATTTCATTTATTTAAGGGTTGCTCGATATACAAAAGGAACTTGTATAGTACACGAAGTTTTGCTGTGTGTAGCTTGATAATTTGCATTCCCGTGCATTTTATAATAATATCGTTATTAGCACGTATAAGGCATGTATATAGTTTTTCTTACATTTTCTAATCAGAAAGAGGGGCTGACCCGTCACCAGCCCCAGGGTTCAGAACTACCCTTGGGCACCGTTGCTTTAAAGTGTCTATGAATTTTTTTTTTCAACTCAGTGGAGAGACCTCGCTAAAAGTGGAATTGTTCTCGAGATATAAACAAAATGTTTTGAACTGATGATGTAACAAGTGTGGCAGGCAAATTTGCATTTTCTAAAATATGCTGAATGTCGTACAATTTACAGTTTTTCTGAAGATTTTTTGCAAATGCTCATCTTGTGATAATAGTAATAAAGGAATACTCAGATAAGCCACATGATAAAATGCTAACGTTGGATCTTTGAAAGATCGGGTCGAGAATAAATTGCTTTGAGAAAAAGGTAATTTAAAAACAAATATTTGACATAACATAAAAATTCTTTTTTTAAAGTCAAATCTTTATTTCGGCTTGTCAAACCAGTCTCCTTCGAGTAAAGAAGTACAGATCGGCTTTTAACAGTATTTGTTATAAGTTTCATTTTTCTTACTCCATTACCCGAAGTTAAGAAGGCAGGTCTCCCCAGCCGAAATACAGTACTTATTTTTATCTAAAAATATGTTTTGGTTCTGTCGAACACGTAATTTAACACTGCTATAGGCGAGTTTCTGCTGACGTCATTGTTAACACTCTGTTCATTAGCATACAGCTTAAGTCATAGAAAGAACAGAGATAAACAACTGACTTTAAAACTTGAGAAAGCTTATCAAAATTTACGAGTGACTGAACTTTCGGTTCCAGAAGTGTAGTTTCAAAGTAAAAACTACCACTCAAAAAATGCAAAACAGCTGGAGGAAAAAACGATAGTGAGCCATATATTCCATGTAAAATTCCCATATTTTAAAACCGTATCTCGGAAAGATTACTCAGCATATCAATCTCGTATTTTCAGAGAAAGTGTGTTCTGCAGAAACTCGCCTATTCAGCATCCTTCAGATTTTACTGCACGGCTCACACATTTTGCGAAACGCTAAACGACCCGTGAGAGATGCTGACTTGCCGTCATTTGTTTGATGCTCTAGAGACTAAAGCATTCCAATCAATTCCTGAGAAGAAGGCATGTGACTTAATTTCTTCAACGCCAGATATTCCTCCTCCTGTTTAAAAAGGTGTAAGTTTGTACCGTTAGAATAAAAAGTTTCAGTGTTGCAACAAAAAAGACAAAGACATTTGTAAGAGTCTCGTTGGTTTATCCAAGGATTAACTATACAGAAAGATTTTAATAGTATAATATAATAATAGTTTAATAGATAATAATAATAATATTATTATTAATAATAATAATAACAGTATAATAATAACTATATAAATAATAGTGATAACAATAATAACAATAGGAATAATAATAATAATAATAATAATAAAAAACAATCTTTTTAAAATTAATAATAACAGCATTAATAATGAAACACAACTCATTTACAATAGTGATCTATAAGCGATAAAATATTTCGACCTAATCGTTAGAACAGATCCTAAACAAAGTTATAATACATGGTCAGCAACTCTGTTGTATGGACAAATCTATTCTAATATTCTTGGCTTTGACTGAAATAAAAAGGAAAGAGAAAACATAAAAAATTATAATAAAAATAAAATAAAATAAAATAATATCAACAACAATAATAATAATAATAATAACAATAATAATAATAATAATAATGACAAATATTTACAGGATGACCGTTCTACTATCCAAATGGGTCCTGTGAGATAGGTGTTTGTTTTTGGACAAGAAAGGTGATATTAGTTTCGATGTAGTTAACAAAAGAAAACAGTTCTCACCGAGCCGTTCCGTTGGATGGACTCTCAATAGCTGCAAAATAAAAGACCAAGGTTTCAGTTACACAGATCAAGTTGTTTTGTTTTAAGAAGACAAAATGATCAGCGCAATTCCTAACATAAAACACAATCCTCCGAAACTTATGCTTTGCTTATTCTTTTATTTTGAGAAGTCAACATCTTGTAGTTTTGTCGTCTCAAAATGGCGGTTTATTGACTGGATGACAAGCTCAATTCTATATCAGTTATTAGTTTATACCAGCTCGGCTACGCGCGATTTGATTGGTTTAGAAATAATAGATGTGAGACGACAATTACCTCTGAAATAGTAGATTATGACACCCAAACAAAATGGCGGACGGAAGTAGTCTCTTCGCGTCCGTTTCGGATCACAATACTAAAAAAGTTTGCTTTAAGAAGTTAGAATCTTCCGCTCCTTGAAAGGAATAGTTGTCCCGCTAGTATAAACTAAAACACTATTCTATTTCAATTTCGTTGAAAAGATGGTAGAACCTTACTGTACCTCTCGAATGAGCCCACGGGCCTCAGTGGACACATGGTTCGGAAACTGTAGCTCGGTGTGTGATCGCACTCTCCACGGATGGCACATGGCAAGACTCTGCAGGGAGAATGGAAACTTTACTACACATAGAAACTCTTGTGATTATTTTCAATTTCCTGATAAAGTTTTGCACTGAGAGATAAAGAACCTCTGAGTGAAGAACCAACTTGAAACTTTTTTCCCCTAGGATTACTACAACGTCTGCAGTAGCTGGCACAAGTTGGGTTAGAGTGCCGGATTTGCATGCGGTTGTACCGGGTTCAAATCCCACTCTGACCACTGACAGGATTTGGCTTCGGTGATCCAAGAGTCAAATCCACCACGCTTGTAAACAGCCAACTGGTCTGCCTCAAATCAGTTGGGATTCTTAACTGTGGTCGTGTTTGTTCTTGTAACATTTCCACTGAAAAGCCCTTATGGGATGTGGAAATAAAGTATGTATGTATGTATGTATGTTAGTTGTCCAAGGAAAATAGAAAACTTACTGAGGTTCTAGTTTCCGAAACCCATATGATGAATATTGGAGTTGACAAAAGGGATCCTCGGTTGTAAAACATTCTTAGCCTCAAAAAAGCTTTTGTTAATCTGTCTTCATATCAGCAGCTCAAATGTGATAGATTTTAGGGTATTACTAACGCCAAACAATTTCATTTTCACGGTTTAAATTTCCAGGGCGCCGCCATTTTGAAATGTGACTTGTTACGGTTGCAGTACCATGCGCCAGTCCTACTCTCGCGCGATAAACAAAATAGCAGTGAACGAGAGAGGGCCTGGCACTGTAACCGTGAGACGAAGAATTGTACAACCGACGATCTCTTAAAAAAACACGTCCTTATTTTAAGCAAAGGAGCTACTGTCGGCTTCAATGGCGAGGAATGAAACTCGCAAACGTGCTCTTACTTTACTCTTACTCTAAATCATTTGTTATATTTTTCTCTATAGTATACACTGATACTCCTGTTTGTGTAACAACTACACCAAGTTTACAAAAAAGAGAAAGAAAACAAGAACTAGGTACAACCTCTATAACATATAATGTACGTAGCAGTTTGGATGAATATAATTATAATAATAACAAGAAATAACAAGAAATAGTAGAAAATGTAAAATGGATCAGTACAAAAATGGACCATATATGGTTGTACTAAATGTTATATTTCATCTATTCTTATTGTTAACGAAGAACTTTTAGGGTAATACTCAACTTAGGGCCCACAATTATAGTTAAAAACTTCGACCTAGAAGTTGAATTATAAATTATAATAATTTATCAATAGTAACAGTACTAGAACAGTTTCACAACTGAAGAATTAAGAAGATCAGCAGCATACGTTTTAAACATGTTCTTAACTCTTGTGTGTCAGAGCAAAGAGTCTTGGTGGTGCTGTAAGCACGATTGTTGTTGTAAAAGAATTGTTCTTGTTGTTAGAGCTTCTTTTTCTCAGAAGGAAAAAATTCTGAGTCCTAAACGTGAATCGATGACCCTCTGACTATCGGTTCCACAGTGATTTATCAAAGCAGATAAAATCTAAAATAAACGATTGTTGCTACTCACGTTCCCTGTTAGCATTTCAAATAGCAATGCACCAACACTCCACCAGTCCGCTGTAGCTCCTATGTGCTCGGATTTTGAAACTTCTGCAATGACAAACCAAATTACGCTGGTTAACTTCTCAAAGCTGATGTTATAATTGATGCATAAATGCTGTAATATATTGCTGGTTTGCACGTGACGTCATAGCGGCCATGTTGGTGGTCTTGAACAAAAGAATTTTGATCATTTCTTTTGTCTGGAGCACCAATATGGCCGCTTCATCTTTTGTTTTTGGTGTCTCTAGGGAATGGTTGCAACCCAAGAATTGTAAAATTTCGGGTTTCATATTTTCCTAAGAATGCTCGATACACACTGACGTAGAGCTCGATAAAAATATTCAACAGTAGAAGGAAAAGCTTTGTAATATTTTATGAAATAATAGTTGAAATTTAGTTGTTGCATTTTCGCGCTTGACGAGATCAGCAGCATCAATTAGGTATAACCTCTTCAGCATATAAAATACGTACCAGTTTGCACGAATATATAATAATAACAATAAATAACAAGAATAGCAACAATAATAATAATAATAATAATAATATCAATAATAATAATTTTGACAATGAAAATCTCGGGTAGCAACATTGGACTACGCTGTGCACGCAGCGCCTTATGTTGTTTGGTTTTAGCATCCACACGTTCATCAGCTGCTACAATACTACTATTACTAGAAATAAATTAATAATGATGATAATAATAATAACAAATAATGTAGCTCCTACGTGCTCGGATTTTGAAACTTCTGCAATGACAAACCAAAACAAATCAGCAGACTAAAGCCGCTAAAACTTTCAGCTGAAACTCGTGTGTAACAACAATGCGAACCAAGCTTCATCAGGAGTTGCACTTTGTAACATAGTCGGTTTCAAACTTTTTTGAATTTGAGTTGCGAGACAATTCTACGAAAAGTAGACCCGCTATTAGAGCTTGAAACTTGTTCGGGAGCGTTGTAACGTCGTTACTGATTGGCTTGCACAGCGTGGTGTAACTGAAGCCCGTTTCAAGCGGACAAGTTTTACAAAGTGAGGTTCCACGTTGTTCTTATTACAACTTCGATCGTTGTGACTGTTCAAAGGTTCTTTATTTCCCATATATTTACAAAAATAGTGATTTCCAACAATTTTCATTTTTAGTTAGATAGGAGGTGGAGAAACAAAACAACCTAAAAGGTTAAGTGAGTTTTTCTGCATCACATTTCAAACATTAAGTTCTATAGTGTATACAAGATTTGGGGTAAAGAAGACAGAAAAATTACATAAAGTCAAAGAATCTATTTACATTGCAAATTTAAAACCAAGTTTAAACAAACAGATAAAATCTTTTGAACTTCGCTTATTCCCAAGAGGAATTACTTAATAGCTTTTGTCAAGATATGTATTTAAACGTAGTCTCTTGAACCACAGTTCTTTAAACCTGATGATGGTCAAGTCGGCCGCAAACGTTTTTTTTCGTTTTGTTATTTTAACATATCTTATAACATTTGTAGCCAAACTTTTTTTAAAAAATTAGACCGTTTCAAGCGGACAAGTTTTACAAAGTGAGGTTCCACGATCAAACTCTTGTTCTTACTGCAACCTCGATCGTTGTGACTGTTCAAAGGTTCTTTATTTCCCATATATTTACAATAGTAGTGATTTCCAATAATTTACAGTTTTAGTTAGATAGAAGGTGGAGAAACAAAACAACCTAAAAGGTTACGGGGTTTTTCTACATCACATTTCAAACATTAAGTTATATAGTATTTACAAGATTTGGGGGAAAGAAGACAGATAGAATTACAAATTAATTTACATTTTGGTATTTGAGATAACTTGGAGCTACATTCCCAAAAAGATAAAAAATAAAATTATTACTATAATGCTTATACAACTAGAGTTCCCCCCCCCCCCCAAATTATCATAACACTTACACAACTATATACTTACATAATGTTGCAAAAGTAGAAAGTGTTTCTACTATTCGTGAAACTGTCTTGCAAAGTAAACTTTTAAAAAGTTTCAGGGAACCCACTATGTTACACGTTGCAAGCCTGCCGAAACAGTGGCTTAAGATTTTGAAACTATCTTTAGTAAACCTTATTGGGAGCATGCGGGGCTTGTAATTGAATGCGTAAAATATGTTCTCTTCATTATTCGAACTTTGGTTGAGCAAATGCTGATGATAATAATAATAAACGATACTTTTTGTTATCATCATTGTAACCTTTGTTGTGCAAATGCTGCAATAAAAATTTTCTCGAAACTGCGAGTATGAGCAAGCAGGGAAGATCAAACGACTGTTAGAACGTGAGATTGAATTTCAGTATGTTTGTGGGTAAAGTTTTACTTTATGTTAATATATAAATAAGCAAATCTAATTCCAAACTAAAAATTTTCTCGAAACCGAGAGTATGAACATGTAAGGAAGATCAAATTATTATAAGTGCATGAGATTAAATTTCAGTATGTTTGTGGGTTTAACTTTATGTTGACCGATAAATAACACGCAAAGCAAGCAACGAGAATTTCGACACTGTCTATTTTGAACAACAAAAAGTCATCCGTGAAATTTCTATTCAATGGTCGCAGTTGTTCGGTGTTCACTGGAACAAAAAAAAGCATCGATAATACAAAGTACTACACCACGTACCTGGAGCGCAGTAACAATCCTCAAGGGCTTGGTCACTAAGCTGACTCTCGACTTCATCCCATACCCCGAAATATGTTAACAAGACATGTCCTTCTTCATCTAGCAGTATATTCCCTGGGTGCAAATCCCTGAAACATATAGTCAGTCCCATTAAATTTTTTTTCCTAAGTCATGATGTCAGTGGTTATTACCACATATCATATCAGATACCTCAAATTTTGGCTACGAGCTGGAAACTATACGACTGTCTGCGGAGATAAAAATGGAGGACTTCTCAGGATTATCGAGGCAAATTTTCGTTTTGTTTTTCATTCTTTTTGTTAAAGGCTTTATACAACAGTGGAATCTTCGGTTTAACGATATTCCCGGTATAACGATAACATTCGTTTCTCCGGCAAAAGTTATAGTAAAAAGTATGGGGCAGAACCCCTTAACGATATTCGGTTTAATGATATTCCCAGTTTAACGATGGGGATATGTTCCCCGAAGGCAAAGCCTTTCCCGGTATAACAATAAAATCAACATGATAGACCACAAGAAATGCTGGTTTTATAACAAAACAAACATTAATTAATAAACATCAATGCCTCTGTCAGTAATCATTGTTCTTGCTTACACTCTAGCAGCCATGAATGCTGATTGATTTGTTTTAAACCGCCTTATATCATTATTTATTTTGTGAATCAATTGATATTACAAAGTATTAGTTACAAATTAATCGATCAGTGAACATTGAGTAAAAACGTGTACGTAACCTTTTTCCCGGTATAACGATATTTTTAGAAATTTTCTCACAATATCGTCCCACCGGGAACCTCGATATAATCTTGACGCCCCCTTGGCATATCGTTAAACCGAATTCCACTGTAAAAACATAGTTTGAGGACCTTCATTTTTAAAGACATAAAAACGCATAAAACTCGATATTTAGGTGCTGTTTCCCAAAACAAAAGCGTTTGAACAAGATAAAAGGGGTTCACGGTGACTTAAAACCGTACCTACAGTACTAATGTACACAACGAAACAATGCAGGATCTTTAAGTTTTTCATTTACACTCGAAACCATGGAACTCTCCGTGTATCTAAGAAAAAACACAAACAACAACCTACATTGTATATACGAACCTGCAGATAATCCCATTTGCATGAAGACTTGACAAAGCAAGAACTATCTCGGCTATCCAACAACGAATTTGGTCTTCAGACAGTTTCTTGTTCGATGAAGAGAAGTATTCGTCCAGCTTTTCGAACAGCGAGGTTTTATAACACACAGGCTTTCGGCCTTCTACGATTTTAACTTCAGTTGCTTCCCTTGAGCTGGGTAAATCACCTGGTTTGCTGTTTTCAGATACAACGTTTGTTTCCGATACAGTCTGAATATCTTTGTCATCACTGCATATGGTATCACGGGCTTCCAAAGGACTTCCAGTTCTCACAGTTGTCAACTTTAACGAAGACATTGGACTAGAAGTATCTTGTTTTTGAATAGTTTCAGAATCAACGGAACAATTACATTCACCAGAACAGTTTAAACAAGTTTTTAAATTTTTTGTATTATAGTCTGTATTGATTCTTTCGTTTAGTTCAATTTCTTGATCGTCGGCTTCTCGTTCGATATCAAACTGATTCTTGATGAAATTGTTCGTTTCAGGTTCCTGTTGCTCCGAGGACGAGCTATCGCTTGTACTGCTGCTACTAGATCCCGTACAATGAACTACTTCTCTCTTGTCCGTGAAATCGTGGAATTTGTTTCTACATCCTGACAGTCCTCCTTCGTCATTAGAGACATTAAAGGACGATAAATATTCCCAGAGGAGACCCCCTCGTGCATGTTCTAACAATAGATATATACCGCTTGCTGTCTCAAAGTACTTGTGTAGACAAACCATAAACGGATGTCTTGCCTATAGGGATGATATGAGCGGTTAGAAACACGTATTTGAGGTAGGTGAATGAATGAAAAGAAAACAAAAGAAAAATGAGTGGAAACAATTCCATTCTAGAAAACTAAGTGGTGTATGGCTATAAGATTTCGGATTTTCTGAATAATATAGAAACAAGAACCAAAACATTCACTGAGCAGAGCAAGTAAGTAGTATTTATATTTCTTTTATAAAATAAGCCAGCAGAAAATCCCCGCGATGACGTATGCAGACGCAATCGTGCATCACTGCAGCCAGTAGGAACGCGCGTTATAAGTTCTTATTTTGTAATATAATTTTGTTGACGTTAATAAAAGCAAGACTGTGTTGGCAACTGCAACAGCATTACCATTAGGATTAACAACAAAAGCACAGCACAGTAATAACAACACAATCAAACAGTTATCGTCATCGTCTTTACAACATCAGAAGCACGGCAAGATCAAGCGAACTTTGTTTTCAAATAGCATTAAATTAAAGGATTCCAATGATGCTGTGCAGAGGCCAACAGTTTGCGTGTTCGACTTGTAGTTCTTGGTTCGAGCCCCGGTCAGCCCACTGTGTTGTGTCCCTGACAAGACACTTTAACCGACTTGTTCCAGTCGACTCAGAGTACCAGCTTCTGTAGGGAACTAACTTGCGATAGGTTAGTGTCCTGTCTAGGGAATTTCAAAAATTCTCATCGACTTAACACTACGGAAACCGCAGATAAGCGCCAGCCTAATGAATCGCTCGGCTTAAGAAAGGGTTTGGCTTTTTTATTGCAGTGGTTTAATTTGTAACTGTACAATAGCAAGTTCTTTTAGTTAAAAA
>JAOBAT010074579.1:0-20946 GCA_026413305.1 Hydrozoanthus tunicans | reverse complement strand
AAAGTTGCTCAAAAGTTGCTCAAATTTGAAAAAGTTGCTCATAAAATATTAAAAAATTGCTCAAAAAATAAAAAAAAATTATTTACACCTTAGTTGTCTGATTTATTGAAAAGCGATAACAAAAAGAAGTTTTAAACCAAAAAGCATTAAAAGATCTAATACTATTTTGCAAATAACTGTAACAAATGAGAACCTCACTCAGGGCTAAGATTCTTAAGAAGTCCCAGCAGTAGCATTGAAAATGCTTCCACCATTTTTCTTTCAGCAATACAGGGGGCTGTTCTATATTTTACGGAATTTTAACTCAAGCTACCCAATGCACCATAACCACAGGACTACCAACGAGACTTGATACATGAGATAAACAACATGCACACTAATACAAAGTGTTAAATTTAAAATGCTATTTCCAATTCATTGTTTGATTTGAAATTGCAAAGTATAGTGAAAATTTTCATTTTGGTCAAAAGATGTTTGAAAAATCGAAAATGTTGCTCAGAATCGAAAAAGTTGCTCAGTATCGAAAAAGTTGCTCAAACTTGGAAATGTTGCTCAAAAGTTGCCAAGCAGAATCAGTCTGAGCCTACCTCGCAAGCGTATCCAGGATAAACAACTTTTTTAGCTGTGGCATCCAACATCCAGAGCATTAGAGCGATCAGGACCAGGCAAAGCATCCAGAAAAACTTTTGTATATTGCACCTGGCACCCACAACAAGGAATGAATCTAGCGACAGCATCAGCAGAATTTACGATCTAAGCATCCGGCATCCAGAGGGTAGGGATCCGGCATCCAGAGGGTAGGGATCCGGTATCCAGAGGGTAGGGATCCGGCATTCAGAGGGTAGGGATCCGGTATCCAGAGGGTAGGGATCCGGCATTCAGAGGGTAGGGATCCGGCATTCAGAGGGTAGGGGTCCGGCGTTCAGAGGGTAGGGATCCGGCATTCAGAGGGTAGGGATCCGGCATTCAGAGGTTAGGGATCCGGCATCCAGAGGGTAGGGATCCAGCATTCACAGGGTAGGGATCCGGCATTCAGAGGGTAGGGATCCGGCATTCAGAGGGTAGGGATCCGGCATTCAGAGGTTAGGGATCCGGCATCCAGAGGGTAGGGATCCAGCATTCACAGGGTAGGGATCCTGCATTCAGAGGGTAGGGATCCGGCATTCAGAGGGTAGGGATCCGGCATTCAGAGGTTAGGGATCCGGCATTCAGGGTGCGCTTACATGGGGTCGAAAGATATCTGAAATTATCTTGATGAGAATTTACAAGTTAGCCAACAGAGTTGATCTAGATAATCATTAGCTGACTTGTAATTTACAACTATCAGGTTATGCTTGATTACTGCTTGGATAACGACTTGCTCTTTCACCCACTGACAACACAGCTCATGCGCACAAAATGGTGAGTAGAATTTGGAAGTTAACACACGTTTACTTGTAGGAACTAGGTTTGTGAAGGTCCAGCGGCACACCCCTATCCAAACGTCTGGCGAGTTCCCCCCCCCTCCTCTCGGGGGAAGGGGGTGGGGTATTACAGAGAAAACTAGTTGAGGTGTCTTTTAACTTTTAAAAGCCTAAGTATCCTGGTCACAGATTTCTAGAACAAAAGATTAAGGTGTTTATTCTGGTATTGTAAAAAATAAACCTGAATTTCAGTTGCGAAAGCAGCTTAAAACAACACAAAACGTTTTAACAATTGCCGTTTGACTATGTTCAATTTCACTTGCTTACACTCCTTTCGTGTGTACGCATGTATACTATCATACATTAGTAGAGTATAAATCAAGGTATCATAATTAAAAAGAAGACTTTTGTTTGTTTTTTCTTACTTACAGGAAAAGCGAGGGCCTTACGTTTCTCTACATGATAGCGTTCTTGTATTTTGTTTTCCTGGTCATTCTCACGCACTACATTGGTTGTCGACACAACGTTTGGAGTGACTCGAACATACGCATCTGGGTACGCAAGTCGCTTGGTGCTGTTAAATTTTTGCACTTGCACCTACAGTCTTGTGCGATATCGTACAACCAAATGCCTAGGTGACTTTTAGATATGCAGGCTTATATCGAGCAGATTACAGCTTATACAATGTATGACACGATTTTAGGTACTGACATAGTAGATTACAATGTTCTAAACAGCCTTTATAAACGTTGGAGGCTCTCTAGTTTCTCCTCAAAAAGTTTCCAGAACACCCATACTAACAAAAGGCTGAACGTAAAAAAGGCCATTTTCTCATTTTCATTGACTGTTACAACCAAATATTAAATTTACCCGTACAACCAAGATCTGATTAGGTTATGCAAGAAAGAGCCAAGACCACGTTCAAAGAGCCACAAAACTTCCTTTTTTCCAAGAGCGGAAAAGCCCTGTTTCAAGACTGAAATAAGATAACTATATTTGTTCCATAAAGCCTACTCTTACATTTAGAGCCATTAAAAATGGCTAAAGAAGTTACACTCAATAAATATATTTGTATATTCGTATATGTGTTATTTTCTTATGTATATTCGTATATGTGTTTATTGATGTAATTTGTTGTAATTATAAAAAAAGTAACCCAGTTCAAAGATCGATATAAACGTTTTCTCTAATCAGCAATGTGGCAAAGAGAGCTTGTACGTTCATGAAATGGCTTTGCTTGCGATGTCGACAGCTGCACTGTTACAGGAGTTCCACCAGATGTTTGCTGAGGTATGACTTTAGAACTTCTTTTGAAAGCTTTGAATGTTCCAAAACTTTAATTATACTGATGGTTTATAAGCAACAGAGTTTGTTCGGTCGTGTTCATTTGGGACTTACCAATTTAAGTTGGTGTGGTTGATCAGCGATTTCAACTAACTTTAACCCTTGCTGAAAGAGTTGAAACGTTTCAACCGAAAAAGGTTGGAAATGTATTCTATAGGAAATTTCAAACAAATCATCCAAAACCGGTTTAGGTTTGTACGGTTTGCTCAGTAAAACAGTGTGATTCATTGCAGAAAAGAAATATCAAAGCTCAGTTATTCACAGAATTCGCGTTGTTGATTGGCTAAAACACATAAGAAAACGATAAGAACCAATCAAATATTTAAACTCAACGCGTGACGTTTCGGTGGCTTGATATACGACTACGTCATCCTGAACCAAAACTTATTGTTCCGTAGTAGAAGAATTTCAATAATCTAAAATTCTTTCTTGGGTACGATTGAGGCTCAGGGGAAAACAAAAAGAAATAAACTATAATTCGTTTTGCGATCCTAATGCGATTTCTTTTGTTTTATTCCACTGAGCCTCAAATCCAAGTAGGAATTTTAAAATATCGAAAGTGGTCTATTTTTTCATTGTATCATCAAAAATAATTCAAATATAATATAGTTAAACAATTTTCTAATTCAATTTGAAAACAACTAGTTTTATTCGTGTATTTATGAAAAACTTCCAAGATTTTCAAGAATCATTTGAAAACACTTTTCTGGAAATTACTTTTAACTTGAATTCGAGGTCGTGTAATAACCTAAATACTCAACTCAGTCTGGTAACCAATAATAACGAACAAATAAAAGAGGATGATTGATGATTTGGTTCGATACATGGATTCATGAATGAACACGTGTTATTACTAATCTGTATTTTCCGGTTTAGAAACTCAGCTACATTAACACAACCAATGCTGTCCAGCTCGCGACATTTATAACAACGATAATCATCATCGGTAAGCCTGGAGATGACAATGAAATGGACAAAGACAAATTTGCGGATCTGGCTAGCGCCTGCCTTCTCCTGGCGTATGTGAACATGTTACTCTACATACAAAGGTAAGTAGTTTGATTGTGGAACTCATATTCAAACATTTTCTATTGGGACTCAAAAATGTGCAGAAAAGCCTTTGAAGGGGAGAGACACGATTAGAATGTGGTTGTTAAATGGAAAGTAAGCTATGTTGCGTGCTCGAGCGTATTTGTCCTTTAGGCCGGCGCTTATCTCCGGTCTCTGTAGTGTTAAGCGGATGAGAGTCTTTGACTCCCCTGGACAGGACACTGATCTATCGCAGATTCGATCTGGTACTCATTTATACGACGAGTCGACTGGAATGAGTCAGGTAAGGGAAGATGTAAAAATTTTGGCCCTTCTAGAGACCCAACTTTTAAAGGTTGAAGTAGCGGGTTGTTTCGTCCCCCCCCCTCCCCCCTTATTAGCTTTGAAAGTGGTGGTGGTGGTGGGTACACCCTCCTCCGCCTACCCCATGCGAGGGATGGAGGTGGACGATGTTGGTAACCAACCCCCTTCCCGAAAGCCGGATCCTTAAGAAGGGCCAAAGTTTTGACCTCTTCTCTAAAGCTAGTGTTTTTTTTGCATAGACACAACACAGTTTACGAGTCGAACACGCTAAACCGCTCGGCCGCTAAGCCACTGAAAGTGGTGGTTAGGTGATAAATTAATTATGGGGTTGACCTCGATGATGTGGTGTACATGAGGTAAGATAGATAAACAAAAATGACGTAACGAAGTTGATATGGGCGGGAGGGCTGCGAGCATAGCTGGCGTAGTAGCGCATTTAGCGTTTAGTAAATTCAAAACTAAGTTAATGTGGAAATGCAAAAAAAACGAGAAGTCCCCCCCCCCCACACACACACACGCACTTTAATTCACAAGTAATTGTTCTAAGCATTCTAACTGTTGCTGTTGCCAGTCTGTTTGACTCAGGAATATACGTCACAATGCTCCTGGAGGTGATGAAAACGTTCTGTAAGGTAAGTGGTTGCTTGATTGATCTAGCATATAAAGATAGTGCTGGAGAAGGTTGTTGGATTTGAGAATACAAAAAACAGAAAAACTTTCAAATATTTATTGATATTTTTAGAGTTTGGACCAAATTCGTAATCATCATAAATATTGTTTCAGTTATTATTTTTAATTCTATATAAGCGCCTTGCAATCTTCGAAATCTAAATAGAGTTAATTATGACGTAGTTATGACATTTTAGATAATTTACATAACGTTTTGCATTGAGCAACAACGGGCACAAAATTCGGTACGATGAACGAATTTGAGTTAGACAATTTGAATACATTATTGTTAATTTTTTGTACTTACTACTGCAGGTTATTCTACTTTTCTCGACGCTGGTATTTGCGTTTGGTATCGTTTTTATGATTCTGCTGCCGGAAGAGGTATGCTGGCGTTATTCTCTTGTTTTTTTGGGCCTTTTTTCTCGATGAACAAGTTCCTTTTGAAGGTGGTTATCACAATAGGAAATTGCAAGTTACGTTTGCTTTTCGATCAAGAAATTTGAGGCGTTCCAAGAGCAAAGTTTTATTATATTACTAAAGGAAAAGGAACTGACAATAACAGAACCAACTAATATCCATTATAATTCTTAAACAGAGATTTCGAGGTATCAGTACAATTGTAGCGAAAGCTTAAACACTTATCTCCCCACTAGGAGACCTTCCAAATTTCCACGTAGGTGTAGACTTAAATTAAGTTTACCCAATGTTGAAATTTTTCTTCTTTTTTAACAACTTTTGAAAAAAGGTTTACAAATTTAAATTTCTGTTTCAGAAAGCCTTCCAGTTATTCCACATGTCAGTAATCAAAGTACTGGTCATGATGATTGGAGAAATCGAGTATTCAAAGTACTTCGTTGACTCAGAGCGAGTGCCTCGAAGGTGGCTTGTCGTGACCATCTTCCTCATATTTTGCATGATGATGCCGATACTAGTGATGAACTTACTAGTAAGTCTAGAAGTAATCTATTATAGTACTATTAATCTATTATAGTGTTAGTAATCTATAGTATTGGAGGTGTAAGCAGAATCTTGAATCTTGGACTAAAAAAGTTAATAAGGAATCATGAATGACATCATCTTGCAGGCTGTGAATCATGAATCATGGACAAAAAGTAAATGTTTCATGAATTTTAATCTCATGAATCGTGAAGAAATTCTATAAATGAACCATTGTTCGAAAAATACTGGGGATCACGAATTATACTGAAAAGACCCCGATGTAATAGTTCATTGTTGCACTTTGTAATAACCTTTTTAAAACTGTTTTAGGCATGTTCATAGTCTTTCTGGGGAGTTTCAGAAGCGACAACCGCTATTATACAAATTACAACAGGTTTTACAAATTGCGACAACCACTCTTAGAAATTGCGATAGGTATTAGACTGAACGACAACCGCTATTAAAAATTACGACAGGAATTACAAATTGCTACAAAAACACTTACAAATTGCGACCGGTGTTACACTGAACGACAACCGCTATTAAAAATTACGACAGATATTACAAATTGCGACAACACCTCTTACCAATTGCCACCGGTGTTACATTGACCGACAACCGCTATTAAAAACTGAGTCAGGTATTACAAATTGCGACTTTACACACATATCTGATTAAGCTAGCCTTGGATGATGCACTGAGGCACATTTTGTTTTATCTTGAAAACACAAAACCCCTACAACTCGAAGCGTTTGTCTTGGCAGTTCTAACTGATCTAAGGATTAGTTCCAACTCGTTTCCAGGGCTTTTCCCAACTGCTAGCTGGAAAAGTCCTTGGCACCAACTAGGTTGACTTAGTAGTTCGAGTAATTGTCAACTGAACACTTTAACCCTTTCAGTCCCAGTTGTGTTGACAAGTTCTCCCAGCTAGAGCCCGGGCAATTGATGAAACTAGTTTGGGAGAATTTTATTTTGCACCTTCGGGATTTTTTTCTTCGTTTGATTAATTCTCATTTTCTCAATACAATAAGCTTTGTTTTATTTAAGCTGTAAGGAGTAGTCGTATGTTGATAATTGTATGGGACTGAAAGGGTTTATAGGTTTCCTTTCATCTTCCTCGCAGTCTAACGTTTGGCGAATCACTTATTCTTCCAGGTGGGTATTTTTTCATGCTTAGCTGGAATAACTGAACATTGGAACTCTGCGAAAATACATTCGTCTTGCTATTTGAAATATCAGCTTCATGCACTTATTAAGAACTAAAAGCCAAAACTTTTCTTCAAGTCCTGCTTAGAGTTGGTTAGGTCGGAAATGTTCCTTAACAAACCGTATTTGTCGCAGGAAAGGATGTGGTATTACGCGTCAAATTCAAAACGGAAGGCTGAGCCATTTATCAGAGTCTTCCTTCATAGTACCAACGTTGTTAGGTTTTTAAGACAGCGGAATGCTTATCAATGGTCAGAGAAAGCACTTTCTACGCTTTTGCTAAGTTTTACCGAACTTACTTGTTTAATACAACACAGATACAAGTACAAACTAACAATTGAAAATTTATTCCTTGTTAAGATTGGTCTGGCTGTGGGAGACATTGACTCCATTCAGAAGAACGCCCGCAAAAAACGCCTCGCTAACCAAGTAAGAGCTTCATCTTGATTATTAACTTTGTTGTACACCTAGACTTTCACTCAACAAAACGAGCACTGTGATTGGTTGATGCTTGGTCACGTGCCCCTGATCAAATTCAAATGTATCCCAACCTGGATATCATTGCGCAGTTGTTGCCCGCGCACCATTTCTAACTCTAACGCAAGAGTATTTTCTGGATCAAATGTTACAATAAGTTATTACAACTCCAACGCTTTAGTATTTGTTATTAACTTTATAAAAGCATGTTTAATGTACTTGGAAACATTTGGAGTTAAGACTCCGATTCTTTCTTTGTTCGTGTCTCCATGATTGTTTAAACGAAAGTCTAAGTATATAACAAAGCACCTTTAATGTATAATCCCTTTGGATCGAAACAAGTTCGTTTTTTTCCCTGGAGTCCTGATGTTTCCCTCAACTTCGTTTTGGGAAGCAATGGGACTCTAGCTTGGGAAAAAAACTAACTGTTTCCCCGGGAACCATACATAAGTGTATACTGTTTTAGTTAGAAAAGTTAATATCAATTTTAAGACTACACAGCTTTAGAATTAGGTACACTTTTTCTACGTAACTGCTGAATGAAATCAGTTACAAGAGACGACACTTTGACGTAGTTTTTTTTAAAAACCTTATTCCTTTTTTGTCGGAACTCGAAGCCCTGTTTTATGTTATCTTTGGTATCCATTGACGAATTTCTTTAGAACAGCTGTTTACGCCAATCTTTCCATGAAATGGATAAGCTGGCCTAGATACACTTGGTATTGCTTGCACTAACAGTGTCTGTTCCGTGCATGCGTAGATACAAGTGGTGTACAGTTTCGAGAACAATGTGCCCAGCATGCTGATTGGCTGGCTCTATAAACCAAAAGAGGAAATATTCCCAAATAAGCCAATGGTCAACTCTTGCCAGAAGATTTTGGTAAAGTATTAAAATTTTCCCTCTGGAATTTGTGACTACTTTGCGACTATTGTTCGAGACTGAAAGAAGGCAAAGGTTGTCCTTGCATAGTTATATTTAGAGATTAAGAAATTAATGATAACATAAGAAAGAATCAAACTTGTTAGCATTTCTATTACTTCCACTTTTCTAACTGTTCCAAGACAACCTTCGCCTCGGTCTCATCTAGAAGCTTGGTTTCTAATAGACTGTTAGTTTCCTTCAGGAAAGAAATGCTCTCAGAAAGCACCATTTACTATCAAAATTTGCTAAAGTAATATTCATAACTCCGACGAAATGTTTTTATATTTTGGTTTCATTACTTGAATTAAAAAAGGCACAGGATGTGGGAGGCTAATGTTTTTTATGGAAGTCCATGTATGAGATTTTATTAAGGCTATTGTATAGGTAATTGAGCAATGGCGTGTGAAGTTCGAGCCGATTTTTACCTTAACATCTTCAGTGAATAAATTTATCCCTTGACCTATTGCAAGAAGCCAGAATTCAAACAAAAATTCTGTTGAATATTTACACAAACTTTTACCTCTTACTGATGTACTTAATACAGTGTTTCCTGGGGTTTCTGAGCTGCATGGAAAACCCTTGTAGAGATGACACAGACGATGATGTAATAGACCTGAGGCAAATCCAAGTTTACATGAAGCAAAGCGAAGAAAGGCAAGTTAGGAAGTTCATTTGAACAACAGAAAAAAATATCAACATGGTGTTTTAGATAATGTTAGACTGTTTTAAGTTTCACTCACTATTTCTCGTTTCCTTCACAGTCAGTGGAATTCTGTTTCATCTCAGATCGATTTGTACTTCAATCATTCTGTAGACAATTTTTTTACAAACAATTGCATCTTTGATCATGAAACGTTTTACTCTGATTCGCTTATGGATTGGACTCAACTGCAAACGTTACTAAAGGGTGTTCCGCCCCCCTACCCCCCTCCCCCGCCCCCCTCAGGTCAGCTTTGCTCAAGAAACAAAAAACGCTCTACTTTTAAATGCTGGTAAAACGAATCAAACGCTTTCTTGTAAACGGAACTTATTTGATCAGTTTTCTAAGGGCCTTCAGTCCCGGTCACAGAGAATTATATGTTGTAACTTCTTTCTAAAGTTTTAGAGATATTTTTAGTTTTGATCTTTAGCAGGTTATTTTGAAAAAAAAAAACGTTCCTCCTTCCTTGTGCACAACCCAAGAATCGTGTGATATTGATGAACTAGAAGAGGTAATTAGGATTGTCCACGTTGAATTTTGGGCAAACAGTTTGTAACCAAGTTGACCATTACTAGAAAACAAACTGATCTTTTAATGCATATTATGGACGGCATGCAGTAAGCTTAGTTATGGTTCTGATGACGATTTCTTTCTCTAGGTTGGCAGGGTTAAGTACACAATTGATGCTTCAAAAAAAAGAAATCGACAAACTTTTGTTGACTGTGAGCAACATCAACCGTGTCGAGGTTGGGACTCTCCAAAAGGATTCCTCCGACATAGACTAGGGACACATCAAGAGAAGTGCTACCCTCCTTTCAACCGAGGGCCATGTGCCACAATTTTTCAACTTTAAAATGCAGTTTACAAATGCACAAGTCTGTAAATAGTATAAAAAATGACTTGTAAGGTAATCGCGTGTTAAGGCCCACTCAATTCAGCTATATTGTACGCGTTTATCGTCCCATACACTTGACCATGTGCTGAATCGAATCGCACTTTATATTCCGCATCGTTTTTAGAACGAAAGAAATGCAAGTTTCAAAAGGCGTTTTAAGCAATAAGATTACACAAGCTACCATTTGACGGGTCAGTTTTGAGCATGGAATATTCAGTTCTGGTTTGTTGACTTTCTTTGAACAAGAACCGACAAAGACAGTCAGCGAGGGAAATGACCCTGAACCAAATCCAGCTCGTTTCATGTAACGACACAATTAATAGTACACAGCCCTCTACACACAGGGATCTGATCATGCCAAAGCATGCAGAAAACCCGTATCACGAGAACCTGAGGCAAAGTAGAAATTCAATAATGGTCTCCAAAACTGGGTGCTTTTAGAAAAAAATGTATTTTTATGCATGCATTGCTTGTAATGTAGCCTAAGTAAACCTAGCCGCCTTGATCCCTCCCTCATGCGGGGGCCGAAGAAGAATCGAGCGTGCAATGAGAGGCGACTGTTTACCCTGGCTTGAAGTTTAGCAAAACATATTCTTCTAGTTTCGCGAGGCTAAAAAGCAGTCACACTCATTCGTTACGGGGCAACGAAGGACTTATTTTGAAGTAAGTTAAGTTATAAATTCTTGCAAGAACACTCGCAATTCAGAGTATTAAAAAATAGCAAAAGTATAAGGTAGGCCCTTCCAAACTACTTTGTAAGCCATTGACCGAACAGACTTCAAAGAAAAATGACAACTGATATGAAGCAAATGTAAGAATATACGTACAACCTTGACAAAAACATCTATGGAGTACAACTCTGATAACCAATGTGGTGCAACTTATAAATTCGTTCACAACAGACCACTGTTAATGGGCGCTACATTCCCGAAGCATGTTTGTCAAACTTAAATCCGCAATCGAAACAAAAATCCCAGTTAGGACATTAAGTCCAGGCATTTAAAGGAAACTTTTAGACTTTGCTACTAGATCTAAATAAGTCATCTCATTGTTTTCAGGAACAAAAATAATCAAATATTCTACATAGTATCGCTTTCCCGAAATCTGTTCGATTGTTCTTCCATGGAGCATATATAAAAAAGACAAAGAAAACCTTTACCATCTGGTTGCAAGGGTATGTTCTCTACCGTGAACTGAGCACACCTGCACCATCCAAGCGATAGGTTCGCACGAGAAACCGCGGCCTATCTACGGGGATCTCTAGTAATAACAATGAAAATTAAAGTAAAGACCACAAGAAACTTTTCAACTATCTGAAACAGATTTTATTTATTGAAATTGTCGACGTCCTTTCGACTTGCATTCAATTTGCGTTATCAAAGCCGTCGTTCAATTTTAACAATTTAGTTAAAGTTTGTTTTTACTTTGGAGGTCCTATCCAAGTATCTAGGACTATTAAAACTTATTACCTGTACCAAAATATTCCTTACACATTTTTGTTGCTTATACGAGTCTGGAAAATTCTGATCCTTTACACTATTACATACAAAAAAAAATTGAAAATCTTTCTTTGAGAGTCACATAGTTATAAATTCTAAGCTACATTCAGCCAGTATTGAAGCAAAAGTTACAAGTATTACAGCTCCATTACTAGTACCTTAAACCCAGTGAGAGCCCTAATTCCGGGGTTATACTAACAAAGGCATTCACTCATGAGACAGCGCACGCGTGTTGATATCTTTCCCCTCTGAAGTAATTAGCAATCACTTTTAGAAACTATTTAGACTCGCTATCTACTACTTTACGAATCTACTACTAGTCAATGGGATTTGTTAAAGGAATTAAAAAACAAACTAAGATTTTTGTCAAACAAATAGTTACGCAGCATTTCTTCGTCGATGTTAGATGGCTCTGTAGCAAACGATGTACTTTACTACTTTACTTGCAGCTCCTAACCATTGGGCTCTGGTTTATGTAAAGCACTAATAAATTCCTTTTTGATTTGGTATCTACTATTCTACGAATCAAGGACTATAGTCTATGTAGTCTTGACTAGTCATTAAGCATATTAAGATAACTAAGATGTTCGTTAATTTAGCATTTCTTCGTCTAACTTTACGCACAACAAAAGCTAAAGTTACTTAAATTATCAAGAATTTCTGCGAGCACTGAAGCTATGGAACATTTCAGTTTCCGTCTTGCTCCTAGGAAGCTTTAGGATGGAAACGTCATAAACAATGGTTGACTGTTAGTTTGCAGTCTGAGTTCAATCAATTTAGTGAAAAGTATTAAAGTACCCTGTTTGTTCCAAGCTTCACACAGTCTGAAAACTCAGTTCTCCTTCAGCTTTTGTCATACCTTCATGGTGTTTCTGTAGATAGACTTGATGTAATCAAGTGCTGGCCATGGATGTCGCAGGCGGGTCAGGTCATCCCTGGTGATGCCTTCTCCTATGATCATTCCCCCACATGTCAGCCTGTTGCTAGAGGTCCTGCCTTCTTTTCCTTCATCACTCTTGCAGTGGCTGTTTGTCTGGCCATCTCCCACGATTTCTTCGCCATAATGACAGATAATCATATCACTTTTGCGGTAAAACAGGTTGGTGATGCCGTTGACATTAATACCTGTTCCCTTGTTTAATTGATTCATCACCAAGTCATCAAGGATGACTTTAGCTTCATCTGTGGGAACTCTTTGCCCATCTGGACGAGCTCCAACCACCAAAGCATGTTGCAAACCAAGATAGTGCATAGACGGCGTGGTACTACGGCGTGCATTTCCCACAAGTGCCTCAGCAATCTTCACTAGTTGCTGGCAGGTTGACATTTTATTCACATTGAAGCGGTTGTGGGGCTGACAGAAATAGTTGGTGGATTTGTAGGAATCAAGTTCAACTGATACCAGGTTTGGGCATGCCAGCACAATCTGCTCGATCAGAGGCAGTGACTCGTCAGTTAGGCCCATTGAGCCCATGTTCAAACGTTTCAATACCTTTCGACATGGGATCGCATCAAGAAAAGAATTGGCAATTTCTTTCAAACCTCCATCACCGAAAGGATTTACTCCCATGTAAAGGGACTCCAGATGTGGCATGAAAGTAAGTACCTGGACCAAATCTTTGGCGGAGTCGATGCCGTTGATCGAAACATAAAGGTGGCGAAGATTTGAATGAGGAGAAGAGGGATTCTCAGCTGCTTCCTCAACTAGACCCTGCGAAAAGGCAACTAAGCCGTTGTTGCACACGCCACAGTTAAAAAGATCTAGCAGTTCAATATGACTATTTTTCATGATCAGTTTCCCAAGATGGTATGCACCAGTTTTCACTGGGTTCATTTTCAGCCACACGTATTTAGCTTTTGTTTGTTCGAGGGCGTCTGTTACACACTTGATCTTCTCATGGTCAATCGCATTCCCTGCAAGATACCAGGTCAAGATGTCAGGGCGTTGTCGGATCATGTTAGCCAATGCTGTAACACGGCTGCTTCCTTCACCGACAATGTCACCATCTTCCCCGATGCGGTTATTACCAATCAGATAGTGTTTGATGAGCGGTTTTGTCTTTTCACTTGCTTCCTCCTTCTTATCTTGGACCACAGCCTTACAAGATTCGTAGAATGCATTGCGGAACCCTTGCTTGCACAAATCCAATCTTCCATCACTGTTGACCGTGCCATACTTAAATCGGATATTAACTGGTACTGTATTACCGTCCTGGATGACAGCATCACAGGACTGGACGAAGGCCTGGCGGAATCCTTGTTTGCACAGGTCCAATCGGCCATCACTATTAACAGTGCCATATCTGAATCGAATGTTGACAGGAAGCTCCTCATCCACATCCTTAATTCCTGTAGAACCACCTTCCTTGATAAACTGGAAAATCTCAGAAAATTCTGATGCCTCAGGATAGCTAGGCATTGGCATGGCTTCTGGCTGTTGAACAGCTTGAATGGGCTTGGGAGCTCTCTTGGAAATAGCCCGCTGCTTGTCTTGCTCCTCGTTTACTGTATAACGCATTTTCTTCAATACCACTTCCAACTTACAATTCCACCTTGCTACCAAGCGCGTTTTCAGTTCTTCGTCTGTAATCGTTTTTTCAGGGTCACCATTTCTAACCATCCTCTGTTCAAGTTTTTTCCTAAGCTCGTTCATTTGAGCTTCCTCATTTTCACCATATAGCATTCCTGCCAAAAGTTCGTGAATTTTAGAGGTTGTACGAAAACTCTTTGGAATCTGAATGCAAAGACTAGAGGGTATACTTCCTGCTTCAAACGCTTCTATGTCACTTTTAAGTTTGGGAAGAATCTCATTGCGAATCTGTACAGGATCTCCGATTTTGATCCAGTCAGTGTTAACGTCGGTCTTGGCGCCTTTGTAACGTACAATACGCTGGAAATTGGAGAACTGCGCCATGGCATTGAGGAGGGCGCCATCTTGATCGTTGGTTTCGGGACTGAGCAAAGTTCTAAGATCTTGCTGCAGATGGCTGAAATTGGCTGTAGCAAAGCAGACACTTCCTTGTTTTAGAGCGTATTTCAGAGCCAGTTCAGCTGCCTTGTTCCCGGGTGGCACATCACCTGTAAAACCAGTCCTCTTGAACATTCCAGGATACTCACCAACGTTGGTCATGACAGAATGTGATTCAAAGCGAATAGCGTGCTTGAGACAGATGTCTGGTACATCCGTTTGCAAGAAAGGGTGGTACTCATTCTGGACCCAATCAATACGAATCTTATGATCTTCGAACGAGTCTACTGGCTTCTCGTCAATGTGATTGCTGGGCGTGTCAGGCTGTATCAGATCCTCCAGTTGTTCTGCAGAAATGTTGCAAATGCCAATGGGCATTCTGGGGCCAAACTCTTGTTCAACGAGATTCTGGAACTCTCGGTACGTTTTCTTACCACAATAATTGTGTAGCAGAATGCGGAAGATCTTCTCCTTTGGTACGCTCTCCTTGAGGAATGCGATATCATCATACATACTTTTCCCCTTCAATGATTTCTTTTCATTTGGATGCGTCAAATTTGCTTTTAGCTCATTGCTTGGTTGGTCATCATTATGAGAAGCTGAGTTGCCTTCCTCGGTATTTTCGGTGCAACTTTGCCCAGATTCCGAGGATGGCCATGGTGCCTTGGCTCTGGGTGAATGTTCCACTTTCCAGCCAATGCGAGCTTCGGGATGCTTCTCCAGAACAGTCAGAAGGGTTTCCAGGTTCCTGTATTTCATTGCAGTATCTATTAGTTGTGGCTGCTTGTACAGCTGCAAGAGGTACATGGCTTGGTTGGTTGCATCTTCCAAAATTTCAAGGTGGGAGAAATTGTAAGTGCCGAACACTACAAGGTAAGGATCAGTCGTCGGCTGAGACGCTGTTGGTTCACTGCCATTTGTTTTGGGCGGGTTACCATCCATCATTGCGAGAGAAGAGGCGTTCTTTAAAGCCTAAAAGGAAAATATAAGTTTACAAAAGCTAGCCTAACTGTTTATCATCAATAACATCTAGAAGCCAGGTTGGAAATATCAAACACACTGGCTGCATGAACTGGACAGAAGAGTGAAGTCGACTAACGACCAAATACAATGGGGCTTCATGCTAAAGTTACCCAATATTTTACAGTTTGTGATACAAGTAAACAAACACAAAAACTTTTTGTTCAAATTAGATAGACTTAGTGGTCTTGTTACACGACAGGTTTAATAGTCAAATTGCAAATTTAGAACTTGCAGTTTTTCAAAACTGAAAGGATATCAAAAACAACATCTAATGTTGGTTACTCACTTTACTGAATCTTGACAGTTTTAATAATAAACCAGAAGTAGAATAAAGTCAAATGAGTTTTATCAGGGGTTAAATCAAGAGCATGTCCCCATTCAGTTCAAGTTTGTTTTGTATTAGGGGATCCCTGATTTCAATTTTTAAGTATTCAGCAGAAAAGTAAAAAATTTAGCATCAAAACGGTATTTTCTGGGGGGAGTGTGGTTAAGCTTGTCTCAGTTTGTGTCCAAATGAATGGAATTGATTCTAGTCAGCGAATACATGTACTGTTAGGCACAATTGAGCCATTAGTGAGAAATTTTGGTACAAGTAATATAAAATTTGGGAATGTGCAAAAGAGCTGTGCAATGCAAAACAGGGAAGTGAACATGTTTTTCAGGAGTTTTTGAGTAAACAGTGAAAACATCAGTTTGGTAAGCTGTGAGACTATGGTTACAATGTTATATATTGGAGTTCAAGAATACATGTTAGAAACAGCCAGATTAGATCACATTGAAATTGACTACATTACTCACACAATTACTTCTCACCAAAACCAAAAAAATTTAATTAGCACCCAGCCACTAACTAGTGCCCACCCCAAAGAACTTAATCAATGCCCAGGGTGGTGTTTGAATAAACAAGGTACTAAACAACAACAAACAATTTATTTAAACTAAAACAATCTTATCAACACAAACAATAAACAAGTATACAGTTTCTAATAATTACTATAATTAATAACTAGTATATACAAAATCAGTGAATAGCTTTTTGCATGCTCTGATTGGTTCCTGAAACAGTAAAAAGTTTATACCCAGGGCTATTTAAACTGTTTTATTAAGCTGTCAAAATGTATCATTTTATACTAAAACAATTGTCCCCCCTCAGAGTCAGTGCCAAGCAATAGATATTCCATTATTAGTCACCTCCACTTCGGGGGATCATTGTTTATTATAGAAATATAAAAAAAGCACGCACACTCTGTAATGGCGTACAGTATGCAGACACACTCTATTCAGATTTAGAGTGCATCACCAGAGCCAATCAGAGTGCATGTTACATTTTGTTCATTTAATAATGCTTGATAAAACAATTTTGATCATTTGAAGAAAATAACAAGTACAAATAACAATAGTGAGAAAATCTATCTTGCTTCAAACAAGTAGTAACAACTGACATAAAAGTTCACTAAAAATAAGGAAAACAAATAAAATATACACTAACAATTAAATAAAAAATAATACGTCTAATAGTTGCTTATGATCACTTGTCAGTTATTTGTTTGAAATCATTAAAGCCCTTGATTTAGCAACAATGCTTGAAATAACTGCACTTTCAAAGTTTCCAATCATGGTAATGAACAACACAGTTAGCTTTTAAATTATCACAAAATAGCTATTGTAACTTCCTCTGTGACACACTAACCAGTTTTTATAATAACTACACAGTCAATTATAACAATTATGCAAAAACCTATTTCATTTCAATCAGGAAGAATGTTTTTTCGCAGTTTCTAATTGTATAATTTCACATCGCAAGTTTTCTTAAGTGGAGGTCTGGAAAAAAAGTTACCTTACCCAAAGTTGTATGTGTTGGATTTAAAAACACAAGCTGACTACTGATTTGCAACAAACTAAAAAATAAATATGACTAATTCAAAGCCTTAAAAATTAAATGTATGTTAAGGCATAGTACAAAAAGTTATACTTTGCAAGATTGTACTGTTATTAAATACACAAAATTGTATCTTCTCATTATGATTTGGCTTTGCATTTTGGACTAGGCAACTATTGCAAGGCTTAACATTCAATTTACTATTGTGTGGTTGTTGACATTCAACTAGCTTAGCTATATTGAGTAATTTTAGTAGTGCTTAGCTAAAACATTCAAATGTTTTTCCAGAGCAGTTGATTGGTAAATAAATTGGGTCTTTCATTACGAAAAATATCTATGACTAGAATATTAAATTGAACACAGTGATAAATCTAGGATCTGAAAAATGAGGGTCCATTGGACCCCTTGTTGTCCTTGATTTGGGGGTCCTCATTAATATTCATTGATAACCCAGTTTTTCTTTAATTTCCAGTCAGAGCAGTTGGGTCCTTCATTATGAAACATTTTTCACCAGTATAGCATACAAATATGAAACAACCAATACAATATTGTAACTACTACTGATAGCTTTTTTTGTTTTTTCTACATATACCCTTTTGTTCTTTTCTGTACCAATTTTGTTCACTACTTCGATAAAAATGTGTAAACAAGTAACTCTGTTCTAAATCTCAATATGAATGTAAATCACACAACATTGTTAAGAGAAGCAATAAAAGAAAAAAAATGTAATAAAAACTTAATCAGAACTTGACACAAAAATTGTGCTCTGAAAGCATTATTTGTCAAAATGTTTTACAAAAGAACATGACCAATGATCAAAGTTTCAAAAATTATTCTGACAAATCTAAAAATTTAGGAACTCAATCTGCTCAAACTGCAATGTTAGCCCATAGTCTTCACAATAAAGTACATGTTCCGCTGCTGTCAGAATGGCCTCATCATTTTTGTTGCACGAATGTAGGTCTCTCAAAGAATGTTTAGAAATGCTTCGAGTGAAAGGGTGAGTAAACTTTGTCTGAAAGCTTGTACAACTGTTAAACTGCTAGCCATTGGGCTATTTTTTGGCTTCATGGTGAAAACAACATCTGATTTTACCATGTTCACGAAGCAAGTCTTTCATTTTCCAAAACTTAGTTACCACATAATGTTGTTATAAAATTACTTATATTACTTATAATTGTTTGTTGATTGTTTAATTATTAGAAGACAAAATTTAGGAGAGCATACATACAGACAAAAATATAACAGGGAGAGATCAAGAGATCTTGTTCAAAACAACACAAAGATTAAAAGACTTAAAAATTTACTTTAAAACTAATTTGTTCAACTGCACATAAAATGTTCAGAGAGTAAAACTTAGAAATGGTTTCAATGAAAATTTTTGGAAGTCGCTAGGTTTTTTTAACTTTGCACTTTATTTTTACTAGTCAACCGATAATTAATAGACAACTTGAAAATGCAAAAGTTTAATTTATAAGAATGTCTGAACATTTTTTGTAAGTTCTCATCAAAACTGGGATTCTTGTTATTAGCTTAAAATTAATTATTTTCAACACCACAGTTACCAATATCCAAAAAAGAAACCCTTCAAACACAGTTTTTGGTGTGGCAAGAGCTTTCATTTATGTGCACATGAGTTGAAGTTTGAAAGTAAAAGTCAAGGTTAGAAAATAAAATCAAAATTTTATTAAACCTTAAGTCGAAAGATGTAAACGAAAATCTTGAATCTTGTCACTTCGGGGCCACATATTTTCCTGTTCTTTGCAAAATCATGGCATATCCAATATGCGTATCCAATATTCTGGTAATTGATCCATACATGGCAAAACACTGTACCCTAAGCTTTGAAAAATATTTATAACCACCTATTAATGTTGCTTCTGTGGTAGGCAATTTGTTCTAACTTTATTCAGCGGAATATGAGCGTCTTTATACTTAACAAAAATACTTTGCAATCAACAACATGTTTATATAAAGTAAAAGAACCACATTAATTCATCTTTATTTTATCTAAGAAACATTTGTTTTCGTTAAGAGCTATTATTTTATTCAAGAAAATTATAACATTTGGTTAAGAATTAAATTACGTTTAAGGCAAATGCGTCCTAAATAGTATATGTATATTAAATGAGTAAGAAATAAAAATTGCAAAAACGGATGCAGCACTACGGTACGTGTACTACTTTGTAGATTTAGGCACTGTGAAAGCAGAGCTTCTGGTTAGTTCTAGGAGCGGATTTTTTAAACTTGTTGATTGTTTTGCTTTCCAAAGAGCATGCTATGTCTTTTCGGTGCGGGGTAATATGCAGTTGCTTCTTGTTGAGCTGTCTTTAAACTCAAGTAACTGGGTTATTAATACAATATTCTCAAATTAGAGTTAATTAATTGTTATTTCTATAATCTTTTATACCTGTCAGAGTAATAAAAGACATGTTGTATGCATGCAAGCGAGGCAATCTTGCACACTACGTAGAAGTCTGGTAAAAATTACAAACTTTTTCTGCAGTATCTGAACAAGGAAAGCTCTGATAGCACTGATAAAAGTTACGGCAAACCAACATATCCGAGAGCAACCGAAAATGATGGTAGTTGTGTCAAAATACATTAATTCAACAAAACGTATAAATCGAAAATATAGCTCGCGTGACGGCACGCAATCTAATTTTGTGAAGAAACATAGTTAAAGACAAGATTTAAAACCTAACCATAAAGATGAAAAGTGAAAGCTTACCTTTTGCACAACGGCTCTCCGTCAAAGTTTTATAAGAGTCAGACTTCCAGTACTTACTGAGCACTGTTTATATTCAGGCAAAAGGTTGCACTGCTATTTCTGCAGACGTCGATCGATCGATCACATGACTATCCCACGGCCACGGGCTGAGAGACTGGGTCCTAGAGGGTACTTCATGATCGAGCGAATCTGATTTAAAAATTTTTAAAGCTTAAATTATTTCAACACGAGAAGATAGATTGACCATGTAATTATCATTTCATTATATAAAATGCAGTGGAATGCTGAGGCCTTGTTCAAACTAATGTGTTTTCATTTGGCTTAAGCTTCGTTTTCAAAGCTATCGAGCTCGTGAAATCGCATCGATCAGTCTGCATCCACAGGGGCAGATGAGGCAGAATAATGTTAACAAAGATAATAAGAATAGCAATAGCAATAATGATAATAATAATAATATATAGTAAAATAATAATGATAATAATAATTAACTTTGTTTATGTGTCACAGTATTTAGCTATGGAGCTAATTGAGGACACAAAATAGAAATTAAAAAATGTGTAATAATCGAAAGCAGTATAAGAAATTGAAAGTCTAAAATCTAAAAAAAAATTCCTAATATGTATATTTATACCATAAAATAACCTAGCTTATAAAAATGATTAAGAATTGATTAAATGGCAGTTCTTGCAGCTTGAAGTTCCGAATTGTTCTTTCTTGGACCCTCTCTATAAATTTTCTTTCATCAGATTTTCGACAAAACCGCCAGGTCATTGCAATAAGGGAAGAGGTCAAAACAACGGTCCACCCTAGGGACCAAATTTTTTTTTTTTGGGGGGGGGGGTATTAGCCGCCACCCAACACCTTTTTTCAAAAAAGCTGAATTTCAGGAGCAAATATCAAGGTTAATAAAATAGATATTGATAAAGTGCTTGCAC
>JAOBAT010074568.1:0-20946 GCA_026413305.1 Hydrozoanthus tunicans | reverse complement strand
GGTCTTTTTAATTTATGGTTTAGCAAGGCCGAACTAAAACTTGTATGGTGCTCGACTTAAGCAATTTTATTTTTAGACAGTTTGCTTGTTAATGGGCAATTAACAAAATCGTCCCAGAAAACCAGAGCCCTGTGGGATATATCTTGATGCTCCTATACTCATTTCGATTCTTTACTACTTACGGTATATCGCTAGAAAATCAATAAGCTCATCCGAAATTGCAAAGATGTGTTACTAACGAGCATAATACTTTAACTAATCAATATAATTCTAGCAGTTATCATGCATAAACTAGTGAGACGCGTTCTATTGACGACATACTTCTGAGCACTGTTCGCCGCTGTCTTTCCACAAATTGAACGGTGTTTGTGAATGTACTGCATTGTTGCCCTTGAAGTCGAAGAACTAAGACTAAGTTGTATGAAAATTTATAAAAGGTAAACGATAAATTGTATTATATTTAAACAGTGTATATATATATATATATATGTATGTGTAATTTCATCAAGTCTAGTTCGGAACAATTGTACATTTCACCTCAAGGCAAATAAGTTTCTTTTCTTATTCGAATGTAAAACCAAAAAGGAAAGTGTTGTTAGTTTATTTCATTTAACATTATTTTCATAATTATGAGCTGTTCTTTTGCCTCAATTCTAAGGAATTGCGGTGGTCCATCACAAAAAGTTTGTGGGAACAGCGAAATATTATTTCTGCTTAACTGCCTAGCAAAACAAGATACGAGTTACTACTGGTGATGTTCGTTGCCGAAATGCGAAGTAAATCTTATCTTGAACAGAACGGGAATGTTTGTTTATCTGCCCCTTAAGCCCGCACAAGCATCTAACAGGGAACTGGCCTGGTGGTATGGCAGTCAAATGCAAACCCTTTCCATGATACCAGTAACAAACCCACAAAAACGAGAAGAAACACAAATATCAGACGATTCACAAGGCACGTGTCAGTACATAATCCCCCCCCCGGATTCTCGTTTTGATAAAGATCGTTTCACAAATAATAATTATTGTCCATTGAACACAGATTTGCTTGAGATTCAACATAACATGTAATGGAAACCAACCCATTTTTCAAGTATGCTAACTTTAAATACGCAAAAAATTCAGTTTTAATTACGGAGCTGGTCTCTGTTTGGACAACTTATTTCTAGAAAAAACAAACACACGCATTTGTGGTTACACGCTTGGTTAAACAGGTCTTGTCTGCCCGGCGATACAGTCACATGAAAATTTTGTTGTATTTTATTTCCTACGAAAACAAAGATACTTAAAGAATTTTGAAAAATCACTATGCCCATCTATGGATGCAGGGTTTGCAAGTTTTTGTTGATACTCAAATTGAAAAAGTATAATGGACCGGATGTATCTATTGAATGAGCGAATGGCTTTGGGAACGTCTAGAACTTCGCATAAAATTCTGTTGTCCTATTTTCTGTCAGGTGGTTGGTAAGTACAACGGATAATAAAGAACTAATTCTTGAAAACTTGGGCAGTTCACAAGTTATTAAACAAGTAAACGAGCACACTACCAAAAAGCAGTAGCACAACTCAATTAGGAACGTGCCTTGAAGCGTGTCACCGATCCCAAAGAGGACAGCCAGCACGTGCTTGTGCACAGCGGCTCAGGGCGAAGTAAACGAGGTTCTCTAAGCTGAAGTTTCTTGACATCAATACAAAACTGAACTAAACAAAAAGGGAATCTAAATGCTCCCTTGTAAACACATGCTTTGCAATTATTAAGTTTTATCGCACCCCCGATCTCCCCGCCCCCCTTGCTCCGCAAAACTGGGTCACTTTGAACTACTTTATGGAACTCAACTGAAGGACTTAACTTTAGTATGTGTAAACAAGGCCACCGTGTCAAGGTTTTGGTTTGCCTACTACTTTAGCTGGTGAGCCATGCCAAAATGCCGTTCGAGGAAAATCGTCGTGTAGGTTGTTGCCTTGAACTATGTCTTTTCATGCGTTGCAGCAGTGTTCCTGCTCAAAGCAGCGAATAAACACTCTGAAATCATTACAAGCACTATGTTTGGCTGTTTCAGGGAGAAATTAAACGAAATTCAATAGCTGTGCAAACAGCAATCTCGAAATGGAGAGATTTACCAAAAACGACGAACAACGAAAATTACCATTAAAAAGCCGTACACCAAAACTTTGGAAATGGATCTTCCAATTTTATGATTGCTTTAATTTAAAGTCCTATCAATGGTTAGTTGCAGGCACTAAATGATGTAGCTGTAGTTTCCCGGACCCTAGAGAAAAGAGTCCCTGAAAATTCGCATTTTTACCATATTTGGAAACTGTATGAAATGTACACTGTTTGTTTCTTTGTATCTTCACAACCAGGCATAGCAAATATTAACTTCTATATTCATTTGAATTAGGAAGAACTAGATAATAGTCAAACGAGAGTTCAAATCAATCTAATAAATATTGTGTGAGTTATATTTTTCAACTATCAGGGGGGTCATTTTCAGGGGGTGGTCTATTTCAGAAACAAAGAAAGTAACAAAAAAATCATTGTCACTGTGATTAATAGTTGGATGAGCATAACCAATGCTAGGAATTTCATTGAGATCGGCCGACCCCCATCTTCTCAGAATTTTCATTTTTGCCTGGTTTTCTCAGACACACACTCTTAAGTGATCCCCATTGGGAAAAGGAAAATGGGGTGTGCTTGTAGCTTTTTGTTAAGTGATGGATTTCTTGTTGCGATCATTAGCGCTTCTTTGATTTTTCTGTTTTTCCATTGTTGGGCAGGTGTTACTATTTTCCACGTGAAAGAATGTGTTGGGAATTTGCCAATGGGGATCACTTAAGACTATAAAGTTCTGAATATTTTACGCGGCAAATCAGTACCCTGAAGATGACTTTTAGTCGAAAACGTTTGGTATTTTAATCTTTTAATCTTTTAAACTTTTAGCCTTTTATACATTTTTTTAAGAGTGTTTGACTTCTGACTAAAAGTAACAACAATTCGGTCTTTTGCAATAACAGAGGTTGCCTGCACACCTAGAGCAGGTGAGAGTATCTTTTCTTACAACTGGCCGGAGTTGCTCTCATTACTCACTCTCACCAGGATCTGCACTGTGGAATGATTTAATTTAGTAGCGTGACACGTGACCGAATTACAACTAGGGTGAAATTAAGGCGGGAGTACACATAGTTCGCGCTTTGTGGCCACTTATTCTAATGTTTCTTCCGATATCTCCGTCCATGGTTTGAATCCACAAAATCGCTCTGCTTAAAACACAGATGGAATGATGGAGAGTCAGCTTGAATATTTTTAAAGTTTTTGATGAACTTTGAGATGTATTTTTTTGTTCTTGAAGATTGGTTCTAAAGAGAATTTTGAAGTTGGTTTTTTTGGGGAAGTTTAAAAATTAATTTTGAAGCTAATATTTGATGTAATTTCGTCCCAAAGCTGTACTAGTCCCTAGCTAGGAGGAACGGTTTGGTGATCAGGTTACTCAATATTCTTCTTAACCAAATATCTTTTTAAAATTCCTCATTATCTAACAAAAGTTAAGGTGTACTCCCGCCTTAACCAGCCGGGTGCGAGGTTGGAACTCTGTCTGGAGCCAAGCCATCACCAGGTGCATGACAAACAGTGTCGTGTTACAAGGAGCAGTCACGATTTCGTTTCAGATTCAGATACTATTAAAAATCCGAACACGTTGCAAATTCGAATAACAGAGTTAACGTGCGATTTGTAGTTTGTGCAAAAGAATGAAATTATATGTATTTAATTACTTGCTTGTTTGTCAATTGTCAAAGTTTCAAACGATTCTAACAGCGGAGTCGGAAGAGTTATGGGCTAAAGGGACTGCGAGGTAAGCACAACAAGAATGAAGGTGCCGCCCATGTTAGGGGGAGGGGATTCTCTAACCCCCCCCCCTCCTCCGCCCCAGTCGTACCCGCCACCCTAATACGCCGCTAGACAGGCAACTCCAAAACTCATCTTGCGAGTTGTTTCCAGCAGGGCTCCACGAATCACACCTTGTTATCCAAACAAACAGTTAATTAACCGGTTCTTACTTGCGTTTTTTTCTTAAACTGCTCAGTATTTTCGTGTAGAAAGAAAAGCCGAAAGACAAAATAACTTCACTTACTTCGGAAAAGTCCCCCCAAACAGGCCAAAGCTTTCAATGCTACATGTCCACCTATTTTCGCGCAAAACTTAAAGCAAGAAAACTTTGTAGAACGCATGCTGTAGCCGACTCCGTTCTGCATTCAGAGTCATCAGTGTAGTTCTTTTCTGCGTCCTTATCCTTGGATTTAAAAAAAGGGGCAGTGTTCTGGGTAAACTACGTGTTTCGTCAGTAGTATTTTCGACAATTTCGTTTCCAGGCTTACCAAATTTCCGCGAAGGACCCTGGTTGTGGCCGGTCACGTGCCACGGTGTCAATTTTGTGACGAAAAATGCTCTCAAAGGAAGGGTACTTACAACTTCCAACAAAAATTATTTGTAAAAATCCAAAAGTGTTGAGTTTTTTTCCTGTTGTTACAATTGGTCAGAAGTCAAATAGTCTTTTGCTGTAACATTCAAAATCTTGAATCCTGTAAACCTGATTCTATCATACAATTTTTCGACTCCAAGTGCCTCTTGATTACAAGCCTGGGTACGAGGCTGCCTTATCTGTTCCTCAGCTGAGTTTGATTATTTTGATTTTGGTTTCCCACTGATCTATTTTTTTGGAATTTTTAAACCCACTTGGTTATCGCCCCTTTTATTTACATATCTAAGTTTTACAACTCAACTTTCAGCCAGCAAATGTTATAAATGCTTCAGCTCCACAATTTCTACATATACCTTAATTATTACTGGATTATAAGACCGTTAAAGGGTAACAACATCTTCACCCTGAACGTATTATTATAAAAAAGCTTATTATTAATTATTTTTATAGCTGGGTCTCTTGTTTGCTACAAGTTGGATATCAAAAATTGTCTTTCTTTTTCATGTATTTTAGAGCTACTGCTAATAATTTTTTTTTTTGCTTTTCAACTCAACTTCCAACGGAGAAATTCATTAGCTAAATTTTCTTGAGATCTTGTGTCTAGTTTAATAAGGCTGCTATAAGCCTCAAAGTTCTGTCTTATCTACATAATTTCAGATCTAAACAAATGGCATTTTTTCTTTCTTCTAGTTCTGTAAATAAAAGTTTACTTTAAAGTACATTCCACATTTCTAAGGTTCGGCATTGAGATGTGTTGTTGATAAAATACATATGATCCCAGTGCACAAGTTGTGCTTGGTGTCTATCACAGACAAACAATCTTCAACTACAGGTTAGACCTCTGGGATGGAATGGTCCATGTTCTTCTTGACGAGGTCGGAAGCCATGCTGATGTGAAAAAAGAGAGGTATTTTTAGGGCAGGTTCTAGAGGAGTACCATACTGGGTTCATAATGATTGATTAACACATTTTACAAGCTGCCCACACTGCCACAGTACTAAACAGTTGATTCAACGGCTTAAGAGGCTCTCTGATGTTACTACTCATACACAATCAACTGAACAAGTTGACAAACTACAATATGACTCAATGGCAGCTTAACTCAGCATGTTTCCAAGACAGAAAACTAAAACTCACACTGTACTTTGCTACAACAGTTGACTTACAAATTTCAGCCTGTCAATGGTGCTCAACATCTGTTGTTTCAATACATTTTACAGACTTGCAAATGATGCTCTTGCAGAAGTTGATTCAACAGATTTCACAAGTTGCCAAGTGGTTCACTTATGCACAACAGCTGATTCAGCTTGTTCATAAAGCAACCAAATGGTACTCTTTTGATAAAACAGTTGATTCAACAAGTCTCACAGGTGCCAAATGAACTCTTTCACCAGTTGATTCAACTTGTTCATCAAGAAAGAAAATGGAAGTTTTTACACAACAGTTGATTCAGCAGGTCTCACAAGCTGCCAAATAGTGTACAGTCTCTTACAAGGAATGATTCAGAAAGATTCCTGAGGCTGGCAAATGAAGCTTGAACAACAGTTGATTCAACACACTTCACAGACTGCTGTCAGTAGTAGCATTACATGTAAGACAGTTGAAAGAACAGGTTTTGCTAGTTTCCAACAAGAGGTACTCGAACTAAGGTTGATTTAAGGCTCTAAGGCTTCCAAGAGGGCTTTTAATATGTAATACATGAGGTTAGTTTGAAAGAAAAATGAAAAAAATAACAAGAATGCATGTAAATGTAAGCACATTAATACAAATATGTTAGCAAATTAACGGTTATGACAACCGTTATCAGTTCTTGTCTGTTCATGTTAAAGTCACTTACCATTTTAACATCTGTTCATAAATGAAAGATGGAATGATTGTCAGTGAAATTGTCTTGCCTGCACCATCAAGTATCTTCTTTATTTCTGAATCCTATTTTAAGAAAATAAGTGTTGCAAATATTAGATCTACCACTAGATTTTTTCTACTTCTTGTTGAAAGACAAAGGAGGTCAACATTTTGCTAGACTTGGCTAAAAATATTTTCCCAAAATAAAAGCAATTGGTTTCACTGATGGAAACAAATCAACTCCTTTAGTTAGCTTCTTCTCAAATGATGATTTTTATATAATGTATACAGTAAAAGACATCTTTTGAAAACAAGAAAATGAATTTTTAAACCATTACATTGAAATAATGAACTCTCCTAATTGGGTCAAAAATAAAACATTGTTTCAACTTGTGAGCCGTGTTTTGCCAAATGAAATTGTCATCAATAATAATTATTTAGTTTTTCAAGATGAAGATGAAGCCGCCACAGCAGAATGTTGTTAATTTGGAACCAGTTCTTCTTGATTTTTTCCCAGAGTTTGATCACAGATTGTTTCATTTATTTGGATCAAAAAAAATCACTGACACTTTGTTGTCCCCAAAACAAGATTTCCTATGTTCTACTGAACACTGACCTTCAGACCAACAACGTTCTGTCCATTCACCTCCACAAAGTTATGTTCGGTCAGCAAGCCATTCCTATCAAACAATACAAAAAATATTTTTAATAATCTGAATTTTTGAGGACAGAGGTTGAGTTTGAGGGGAGAAATTTTCACTCCTAAAAAGACAAGGTCTTCAAATTGACACAATAAGCAGAGTTTCAGGTTTGAAATAGCTCAGATGGAGAAAATTTTTTACCACCTGGCTCAAAACTCTCCATAGTTGTACATGACCTGAATACTTTTGCATAATCTCCAGCTATTTCACACTATCCACTAGCACTGCTATTAATGAAAGTTACTTGAAAGTGTGGCGGCCTTTTATGTTAGATTACCAAGAAAGCACCTTTTTGTTCAAGCAGTAAACAAAAAGGCTTATTCCCATGGCAACAATTCTAACTCTTGATTAACATCATTGGTGAAATTTTTCAGCATTATGGAAATCATTTCAAGGCAATTTTAGATTAAAATACTGATTATTCGTCTCATTTAACATATCACAACAAATAAAATTAACAAAAGCAGAAATACAGCTGAATAAGGTTTTAAAGATAACTATACTGTACATTAACTGCCTACAACAATGTACCTTGCAGCAGATGTTTCCTTTGCGATGGCTGTTATTTTTCCATTTTTGTACACAAACCCAACATGACCACTGCTGTCTTTCTGCAAAACAATGGTCCTCTCAAATGGCCTGTTGAAGGAAAAAAATTAATCTTTAACCCTTTCAGTACAAATTGTATCGATAACTGACTGGGACTAACAGCATTTAAAAGTCCATGTACAAACACACAAATGTCCTGACAGTAAATGTGATTATCAAACATACAACCTCTATCTGGGACATAGAGAAAGATTGCTTTTGATAAGTACACAGATTTCATACAGTCTTCTGACAGGTTCTAAACATTAAACAGCAGTTAGAAAAAAAATTGTGCAAAAGAAAATGAAACAAAATGCAAGGATTCAATGTAGTTAGATTTTTTGAATTTATTTTACTTGTTATTGAAAATAAAAACCTAAGGAAAAGTACTGGGATAATTTTTTCAATTTTCTAGGATTTTTCTAGACCTCTAGTATTTTAGTTTTTCCAGGACCTCTAGGTTTTTCATGAATCACAACAAGCCCTGACAGTATTAGACAGAATCAGTCTATAAACAATCTTACCTTCAAGCCCCCCCCCCACACACACACAAAACAAAATTTTCTCACCTGTCTCTTACTGCAAATACGACCTTCTGTGGGGATGCATTTTTCAGCATTTTCATGACTTTATCAGTGCTGTATCCTGCCAGTGTTTCTCCATCCATTTGTAATAACTGGTCACCAAACCTCAGTCCTCCCAGGGCAGATGGAGAATCTTTGTACACAAATGACACAAATACACCTTTATTGACAGCTCGCACTCGTAACCCAAGTTTTCCATTTCCATCTTTGCAAAGGATCACCTCTCGAACACCTTGCTTTACTTCTGATCGTCGAACAGCAAGACTGTTGTCTCCTGTTACTGGGGCAACCATGCCACTTGTTGTGGGAACCACCGACTGTCCAGCACTGGGCACTATAGCTTGACTCTATATAAAAACATGCATGACTATTGATTAAAATAAGCCATTTCTTCCAAAATGACAAAAAAGTAAGGTTTACTTGTGAGACATGTACAAAACTGAAAAGATGAGACAATGGCATCAAAGTATATCATATAATAAATAAATAAATAAATCTTTATTTATCGTTGTTACGCTGGGAGTGGTTGCCCATTCTCCCAAGCCAGTGGCTTATGTTTAATCGCTTGACAGCAAAGATCTTGGTGTGAAAGCCGATTTTGTGGAGGGAGGAAAACCGGAGAACCTGGAGAAAAACCCTCAGAGTCAGAAGAAGATCGACATATCCTAGCCCACATGCAAACCCAGGATTTGATCCCGGGTCCACAGAGGTGGGCGGCGCAAGCGCTAACCACTTGGCCATCCTGACTCCCCCTGCATACTCCCCCTGCATACTTTACTGTTAATCATTGAAAGCAAATCACTTACATAGTCTGGGACATGTTGTCGAACTGCCTCCTCGGTAACTGTTATTCCCATGTAATCACTCAGTGATGGATACAGACTAGTGTAGCCAGCTGTTGGTGGTGCCGATGGACCAGGTGCTGGTGCAGCTTGGGGCTGGAGAAACAAAGATCTCACGGTTGATACAAAATCATTGCTTTAAGATAATGTCAAATATTCTTTTACCTTGATCTCACTCAATTCAATAACTGACTGAGCCAACTTAAGTCATTAAGTAACTGGCTAAAAATGCTGGTGTATAAAAGTTAATTATGCAATTATTTTAAGCAACTTTATTATGCAACTTGACTAGTATGTTTGTCAAATAAATTTTGGTTTCTTTTTTTTACTTTAACTTTACTATGCACAGACAATATTTGTTTCTATACTAAACCAGGAGACTAGTTAACAAATGATAATTACAGTTAACATAGGACCCTTTTTGACACTTAATGCCCTATTATTAGTTTTTTTATTGTTGGATTATTACGTGTGAAATGTTTTGCTTTTGAATTTATGAATGCAATACAATAAATAGGTTGCCAGGAAGCATAGTTTTTATACTTTGATATGAAGCTGCAGTTTTGTACTGGTAGAAATAAAAAAAACGCTTAAAGCTAATACTTAACATGTTTTTTCCCAACGCCAAAAACCTAGTAAATTAACATAAACATAAAAGTTCTTCCTAATTTTATAAGGAAACCCAATGCTTTTTATTCCTTTTCATCGATGCATCAATATAAAGCACTTGAGTTATGTCATGTATCTAATTAAAAAGTCGGTTGATTTCAACTTCCAGGAACAGGAATGTTGATAGTCGTCAGAGATTTCAAAGGATTGAATACTCCGGGTGATAAGAAACAACTCACACTTCATAACCAAAACTGCTGAGTATCACGGCTTATCAAACAATAAAAATAAAAACGAATTTCAGAAATCCCAAGCCCTCCTTTAACAAAATATTTGCAGTTGTTACACCTATGCATGATTTTAAAACACGCAGAATTTTAATAAATACGTTTGACACTGCTTGAAGCTGCTTTCGAAAGATTTAATGTCAATACTTACAAGTGCATGACTTGCTTGATGCTGAGCCTGCATGGCTTGATGCTACAAGGAAACGGTTAACTAAATCAATAACTTTAGGATCTCACGAACGATAGCTCTTTTCTTTCAACCGGCAAGCAATCGCGCGACAAAAGGCATTATTTTTACCACTGCAGCAGGAATATACAAACTTGTCACATTGCGGAACAAGTAGTTAATAAAACTATTTCATGAATTTTTTGAAATTCAATTTGTCCATTAGTCTTCATAAAAAGATACTGAGTAAAACTCCCAATTTATACGACAACGAAAGGATATTTTTTCCAAACCTTGCATATAACTTGCAAGAGCGAAGTAAATTAAAAATCTTGACATTTCGTACCTGCGCTTGAGCCATCTGGTCAACTTTCATATCTTCCAATGACGGATAAAGAGACATTTTGATGCTTTTTCAAAAAAAATTCTGTCAAACTTCAGTATAAATCCTACAACGATACAATGGCAAACTCCAACGTTGCGAAATGTGAGCAAATTTATAGACCTATGCGAAGGAAAGGAAGAATGACTTTGATGCTAAACTGGCGACGTGACGTCATACTTTTTATCACATGACGATATTCGATCTGTTCTTAACAAATATGGTAGTTTTTCCCTTTTATGGAGCATACTGACCACTCGTATACGTCTTGTACGTCATCTTGACGTAAAGTCGTTAGATCGAGGTAAGCGCGGGGAAAAAATATAATTTTAGTCAAGACCAAAGGGGGACGGGGGGGGGGGGACCAAGATACGCTGTTAGCCGACGTACCTTAACGTCTTTAAAGCAACAACAAAAGAGAAAGTGTAGCATGGCTTGATGATTTTAATGAAAATAACCCCCGAACACTCAGTTCGGTCACTCTGCGAGTGGATCGAAAGAAGAGCCGAATACTAGACAGGGGTGAAAAGAATAGTAGCACCCCCTTAACGCGTAGCCAAGCCACACAGATAAATGGAGGGTCATGCTTGTAGGTAGAAGATAAGAGACACATGGAATGGTACGTTTCTTTTTGTTTGCATTTGAGCGCGTTGTAAAATACAATGCGAGCACGCTTACTTTGCGAGGGCATCCGAATTCTTGGGGACCGTTCGGAGTACACTTCAGTAGTTATTGTCACTGTTTTAATCTTTTTAAAACAAAAATAAATTTTCAAAAAACTTTTAAAATGAATGTTTATTGTATGAAAAATTTCAGTTAAACATGAGATTTTTGTGAGCACCTCTGTAATGTATTCCAACATTTTCGGCTCATCTTCTGAGCCATCTACTCGGTTCTATCAAAGTCATGAATGTTCCCAACTCCCCAAAATACCGGTCAGTTTATTGTAATATTGTTCAAGTCAAAGATTCTTATGATATCTGAAACCTAATGCCTATTGAAAATCGCGTGATAATTGGTACGGAACAAACAGATGGAGAACCCCTCGAGAACCCCTGATAATCCAAGACCGGGCCAGGTCCGACTCTTTGGTCACAAGTAATTACGAAGGGGGTGGGCGTGAGTAAATTGTCAGATACTCGGTCAGCACATGAATTATTTTTGTATTTAATCAATTTTCAATTTTTTGCAGGTAATCTTTAGCATGAAAGTGAAAATAGTGCTAGATAGTGACTTATTTCGCCTGGGTAAAGTTTAGCCTCAGCATCCACACAAACAGGATATAATGTTGTTCAAAATTTGAACTGACGCAGCGTCCCTCCCCCCTCCCCCCTGCCCTTCACTTGAACGCTTTTTGCATAAAGTTACACAAAGACCGCAATCTTTGTAAGCGACTTATGGAGAGGTCTCCAGCCTGAGGCCTGGAAGAACGGTGGGTACACTTTGTTAAGTTTTGAAAAAGGTATAACGGAGATAATCTCATACAGCTGAAATTTATACTTGCCGAAGATATGTAATTTTGCTGAACTGAAATATTTTACGAAGCCGGAGAGTTCGCCATGCTTTTCTGATCGACACCCCCACAAAGTCGTTTTGTAGACTTTTGTCTTTAAACAAGAATTTGCTTGGTGCGGATAGTTGATTTGTGGTTTGTACTTTGAATGCTCAAAGATCCAAGGAACTGTATGGTCAGAGATAACTGCCATTAGAATAGAGTTGGCCAGTTCAAGAGGTTCAGTTGGCCTTTATACAAGGAATCGATACTTTGTGGTTTGTTTGTAATCATTTCGCGGTCTGTTGAACATTTCCTGATTTGAAAATATTGCTTGCTACTGTTTTTATCCGCCCTTGGTTGCCTTAGATGACAAAACAAAGAAAGAACATGTGCATTTGCAAGATTTCTCCGCTGTTCGTTTTGTTTATCTTGAAGACATTCGATATGACATACTCTGCGCCGTTGAACTCGAGTGTTATACTGAAATGGGGCCAAGATGTGCAAAACCACATTCTAACGATTGCAGAAGAGGGACTTAAGTCCCGGGAGCTACAGAAATTTTACGACAGCGCTAGCTACACGTTGGAAAAGAAAGATGGCTTTAAGACAGTTGAGCGCGTGGAATCGACTCTTGGAGGTTATTTTGTTAAGAAGGAAAGAGCTGCTCGAGTAAGTTTAAGTTTAGTAAATGAAATCAAACGGGACATTGACCTTTTAAGAGGCAGTTTTCGTTTTAGTTTTCGAAGGAGTTACACTTAAAGCTGTCTCAACGAGTGCTATTTTAGGCATAGCTAAAATGACTGTATTGATGTTCCATTTACCGTGATTTATTCACTATTCAATTGTAGGCTGTTCTTTTATACCGTAGAATTCCAAAAGTAACGCCCCCCCCCCGAAAGTAACAGCCCCCCGAAAGTAACAGCTACCCAAAAGGTAACGGCCCCTCGAAAGTTACGCCCCCCCCCGAAAGTAACAGCTACCCAAAAGTAACAGCTACCCAAAAGGTAACGGCCCCTCGAAAGTAACGCCCCCCCGAAAGTAACGGCTACCCAAAAGTGACAGCCTCCCAAAAGTAACAGCTACCCAAAAGGTAGCAGCCCCTCGAAAGTAACAGCCCCCCAAAAGTAACAGCTACCCAAATGGTAACGGCCCCTCGAAAGTAACAGCCCCCCAAAAGTAACAGCTACCCGAAAATAATGTCCCCCAAAATTGATGATACTATTTTGCCCTCCAATTAAATCCTGAAAGTGCCAGCTAAATAAGAAAGTAACAGGGGCTGTTACTTTTGGGATTCTACGGTTGCCTGTTTTTTTTGTTTTTTCATCGAGTTACACTACATAATTATTATAGGAATATGAACATCATTGGAATTGACTTCTTAGTTTCATAATAATTACATGCCCTTTTTGTCTGAGACTATTTCAAGTTACAATTGTTTTTTACCTGTCCAAAAATAACTGCTACCTTAAAGTAACTAGTGAACCCTTTTGCCATTTATTTTTCAGAATTCAACAGTAGTATCCCAGCCAGTATAAGCACATAGTAATATTATAGGCAATATCGTGGGGGGAGGGGGGGCAGACTGGGGTTACGGTTAAGAATAGGGATGTTTGTTGGGAAATGTGAAAAAAACACCAAGATATGAATTTGACCCCTGATGTCCAGATGAAGTACCCATTAGGCAATATTGAAATATTAGTGAATATAAACTTCAACAAGATTCAACAACTATGTTTTAGCAAAATTTAGTCACTACTAATTTTAAATGTGTTTTATTAGAATTATACATAACTGTAGTAAAACAAATGTTCTGGATGTACAAAAAGTTTCATAAAAATCTCAGAAAATAAATCTCACCAAGAATAGAAGCTTTGTTCAGTATCTAGGCACAAAGTATGCAATTGTTCAGTTGTCAAAATGAAGTATAATTTATTATTTATTTTTAGGATTGGAGAAGAAAGGGGGATATTAATCCACTTACTAAAACTGCTATAATAAATATTACTACTTGTTAGCAATTGCCAAAAGGTCTCGAAAGCAGCAACACAGAAACAACTTTATACTCTTCAATTGCTAACAACTTTATAAGGACACACACTGACCTAGTGTCATCAGTAGTGCAAAAGGTTGAAATTTACAAGAGTATATAATATATATATATATATATAAACAAACGAAATTACAATGACAGTGGTAATGGAATGTTAACTAGAAAAATGATATGCATGGCTAATTGGGGAATGAAAATAATAAATGACAATAGAATAAGTGTCGAAACATGTTTGGCTTAAAAAATGTTTTGTGTGTCCTTATAAAGTTGTTAGCAATTGAAGAGTATAGTACAAAAATGAGGTAAGTGACTTTTGATGAATTTCTCAATTCTCTCTACTTTATCCCTATTATCTCTTGATAACCATTAGGAGAATTTAGTGTTTCATACAAAGTCACTTACATCGTTTTTGCACTAGGGTCTTCAATTCTGCTTAAAAGACTTCAGTTTGGGTAACTTCTAGTTCATAGCATGATCCAGTTCTGTTGGAATATATACTCTTTGTGATTTTTGTTAAATAGAAACTTGCTGAACAAGTTGCCAAGTTGCATGATGAGTTCTACACTAATGCTACCCTGCAACAGATGGCAAAGGTCGCCAAATTGAAGGACTTAGATACAAAGTATTATACTGATAGTGACCTTGTCAAGACTTTGCCACCAGATTTGCAGTTTGATGTGTAAGTATTAGGACTGATTAATTCATTTATAAACTTTATTCTTTTTAAATCTCAGACTAATGGAGCTCATTGTAGGAAAAGTTGAAAAATTTGTAAACATGTGACTGAACTTTAAAGTAATGATAAATGTTATTATATTATAAGAAATTATTGTACCAGTATGAAAAATGCTGTATTATAATCATGATAATAATGTTAGTAATGGTTGTTATTGTGTAGTTCCAGAAAAATAGATATCCAGACCCCTACCATGGAGGGAATTTCAAACAAGCTCCCCAACCCCTTCAGATTTTCCGTTTTCCGTTAAACCTCCCCCCCCCACCCCTCTGGAATTTCCATAAAAATATTGGCATTCTCTGTTTTAGAGTTGATCAAAGGAGAAATTCAAAAGCTCACATTTTGTTAGGCAGGCTGATTCATTTCACTGTTCATTTAAATAACTGACGCGATTCTAGAACTACCTGAAATAACAGCAAAAAAAAGTCAATAAATTCCACCATACAAGTTCCAGCATAAACAGGATTTCGCAGGAATTCAAGGGGAGATCTTATTTCACCCAAGCTCCCATTTTCTGAGGAAACCGACTCGTTGCCAAACATGAAACAGTTATTAAGTACATCAGCAAACTACAAAATGACTACAATCAATAAGAAAGAAAAAGCAAATTTAAGAGCCATAAGCTAAATTTATGCTTTAACTTTATCGCATTTTTATTCAGTCTCTTGCAACAAAAATTAAGTTATTTGTCACTTTGTTTATTGATATAACCCTTTGTTGAAGAACAAGCAAAGTTTGTACTTTAGAGTTGCTGTGTTGAACAAGAAGAGATTGTGTGTGTGTAGGAGGGGGGAGGGGGAAATAAACTAGGTAAAATGTTAACATTAGGCATTAATATAAACAATAAAAACTAAGCTTTTAATTAATATGCATTGAATTTTTTATTTAATTTTATGGTTACTTACAATTACTATTGAATTTTTAATATAGTTTCTTTAAGCAAAAAGTAAGCAAGAGTCGAAGTGCAGTGAAAATAGGTGACCAGGTAGTAAGAGATGACCCGTCATTGATTGATGCTGTGTTCTGGTCTTCTGGCCTTGATGATATCTTCAAGGAAAATCTTAAAAGCGATCCAGAGCTAAGGTGTGTGTAATATATAATTTATATAGTTTTGCATATGTTGTTATCTTAATACCATGTACAGCTTGACTGCAATTGAGTTGAGGCAGGTGAGTCCATGCCTCCCTAATAATCTGATCCCTGCTGTGCCCATGAGCATTAATACACTTTACCAAACCTGTTCCAGTCAACTCAATATAGGGTTAACCTGCAGTGGATTGTATCAAAGTCCTGTCCAGCAGGGGGATGATCAAGATTCAAAGATTAGTACACTATGGAAACTGGAAGCTTTGTACAAATTAAGTTAAGAGATAGACACCTAAAGGATGTTTTTTTATCTGGCTTAACTTATCAGAAGTTTGTCAAGAATGGTATAGTAGTCAGGCCTTGGGTCAACAAGTTACAGCCTTGAGGGCTCTAGCCAGTGTGCTGCATTTAGCAGCTTATGTTTAATCTGAGGGATCAGATTTATTAGGATAATATTGGTGCTATCCTATTCACCTTTAAATTTTAATTAATGTGCAAAGCCATTGAAAGATTATATACCAACAAGTGTAGTAACAACTGAGCAACTTGACCAGGATTTGAAAGTTTTACCAATTACAAAAAATAATTTAAGGTAATTTGACAAAGATTGACAATAAGTCTTGCCTACTGTTAGTGATAATCATGCAATAATGCTTGGTTGGTAGATATGCCTAGTCAGCAAATGCTTTTTTGGTGTCATGAGAACATTGTCATGTTGTGGTTAGCATGTTTGACTTGTAATCCTTGGGCTGTGAGTTTGTATCCCAGTCAGATCACTGTGTAAGGCACTTTACCCGACTTGTTCCAGTCAACCAAGCTGTATAAATGGTACCAGAATCTGCTTGGGACTAACTGCAATGTATTAATTATTAGTATTCTGGCCAGCAGGGGTAATAATAAAGTCTTTCATCTGCTTAGCACTAAGGAAACAGTAGATAAGAACTGGCCTAATAAGCCATTAGGCTTGAGAAAGGATTTAGCTGTGAGAACATGCACTTATTGATATTATTTTATCAAATGAATTAATTTTTTTTAAATTTCAGATGGCAGAATTTTGGCTCAAAGCATGGCTTTTTACGTTCTTACCCAAGCCGAGAAACAAACATCAATTTTGCAGGGTTTTATGTTGATTATGATCCACGAGTGCGGCCATGGTACATAAGTGCAACTTCAGGACCTAAAGATATTGTTATTATACTTGACTGCAGTTTGTCAATGGAAGGCAAGAAGTTTCAAATGGCCAAACAGCTTGCAAAGGCTGTTCTTAACACTCTCACTAAACAGGATTTTGTGAATGTTATCTGTGGACATGAGAGTCACTGGGATGAAGTTGGAAAGTAAGTAAATTATGAGAAATTAAATGAATAGAAAACAAATTAATAAATAAAAATAGATTTATAAAGAATAAATAATTAACATATTAATATATTTCTTACTTTGATTTCCATAAAGTGAAGTTTTGGTTTAATATTGTATTTTTTATAACCCTCAATGAAGTCGAAGCTCATTTTGTGTGGTTTTAGATGGTATGAATACAAAACAGAAGTCTTAAGCTGTCAGAAAAACAGACTTGTTCCAGCCTCAGTTTGGCACAGAAAGGACTTGACAGAGAAAATTGACAGTTTGAAGGCTGGAGGCACTAGTGAATTCAAGTAAGTTTAAAGTACATTTTTCAAATGTATATTTTTAGAGTTGTTAAGAGTCAGCTGATTTGAAGAAGCTGTTCTTCCTAAAATAAGTGCATTTAAATTTCAAGTAATACAAAAAAGCACTGCACATCCCCCCTTCTCTTTAAACATTTGTAGTGGTTAAGACTCTGCCAAAGCCTTGAAAAAGTTAGAATCCTTTCTAGAGCCTAGTTGGCTCATATATTGGGCTGGCACTTATCTGCAGTTTCTGTAGTGTGAAGGGGATCGGATGTGAGTCTTTGACTCCTCCTGGACAAGACACTGATCTATAATAGGTTAGCCCCCAGCAGAACTGGTACTCATTAATACAGCTGAGTTGACTTGAACAAAGTCAGGTAAAGTGTCTGTTCAAGGACACAACACAGTGGTCTGACCGGGGCTCGAACTCGTGACCCTAGGATTATGAGTCGAACATGCTAATTGCCCTGCCACCCTGCCTTAATCATACACTAATGGTGTCATTTTTAACATTGTTTTGACTCCATGTAAATATTTAGCTCAGTCTGCTACCCTCATTCTTGAGTAATAAGCTTTCAAATAAATATGTTACCCAAATTGAGGCTATAAAGGCAAATTTAAATGTTGACAAAAGAATATTGAAGTTTCTGCCATTTATGAAAAAGGGTTATGATAGTGCTTTGACTGGTCTGCTCCACACCAACAGGTTAGCATTCAGAAAGGCTTTTGAGCTGCTTAAGTTAAAAGGCAGCAGAACTGGTTGCCAAAGCATCATTGTCTTTGTGACAGATGGCTCGGACAATGATGGGGATTCCGTTCGATGCAACCAAGGATACTACACCAGAAGTGGCTATGTCCCAGGACAGCTCTGCAAATATGACTGGAGCAAAGTCTGGGATGAGGTTAAAGCAAAGAATACCTATCTCTACCCAAAGGCATGTTGATATTTTTTTTAATCTGTCTTACATTGTTCAGACCTAAAAATAATGTTTTGATGTTTTGTTCAGACATGGTATAATAATGTGTACCCATCTAAAAAATGTTCCTAATATGGACTATGATAACCATATATACTCACTCAGGTTTTGCAAGTGGGAGAAAGGTTAGGGCAGTAAATGTAGGGTTGCAGTTACATCATGATCAAGTGTAGTTTCAAACTGATGTCTGAAAGCGTACTGGCCCTAGAAAAAGGTTTCTGAAAGAGACATGAAATTTGCATGGGTTTGAGTTTTTGAAGACTATTCAATTTAAAACTTCCACTCTTTGACATCGATTCTCCATGATTTGTTTTTAACAGTTTTATATAAGTGAAAAGGTTGGATGTACTTTTTGCATTTTTGGCCTTAAAACCCAGGGCTAAAGTTTTTTTTGTTGACAGAAAGAGTTGAAAATAGAGTCAGTTGTCTGTTCAGCAGCCTGGTTAGCCCAGTTGGCTAGGCGCCAGTCTTTCGTGTTGAAGGCCTCGGCTCGATTCCTGGTACCTTATCTTCACTCAGGGTCTTAAAAAAACTGAGGAGAGGGTGCTGACTTTGCTCTTACGTCTGCAAATGATTAGAGTTTTTCCTATTCTCGGATAGGCTCGATCTCGTGTTCTCCTATACTTAATGAAAAAGAGTAGGGAGATCCTGGTGTCATGGCCTGTCGAAAACTAAGGGCATAACTTCGAATAAACATCAATGTGAGCTAGCTGTATTTACCAGACTATCTAAGGCCTGCAATGGCAGAGTCCTCTGTAATTGTTTGTAAACAGGTGCTGAAAAGCCCTGTTTAAGAGCACTTGTATAGCTTTGAAGGTTTTTAGTAAATAACTGTGTGATACTCGACAACTAACTTCTATTGATCTTGACATAAACGATTGACTAGTGCACTTAGGCCAACAGCATCCTAACTTTTGAACCGCCTGATTGAAACTCAATAAAATGACCTACTTTTATTTTAGAAATAATTGTTGCTGTCAATTTAAACTTGTGAACAATGGTTGAAACCTAAGATAGTGACATTTTGAATCACAGGGTGTTTTGATAAAAAGGATGATACTTACCGTTGACATTTTTCTTTACAGACCAGAATCTTTTCATACTTAACAGTCAATGACGGGGAGGAGTTTCCTGGGAAGCTGGCCTGTGAAAACAACGGCTTCATGAAGAAACTGACGGACAGCGAGGACATCATATCTCAGATGCAGGATTACTTCAGTTTCCTCGCATCAAACACTATTAGTATCAGCAACACTACTTGGACAGCTCCCTACGTGGACGCTCTTGGCTTGGGTTTAATGGTCACCGTGGCGATACCTGTTACTAGCCAGATCACAAACAAGTAAGAGTGATAAGTGATTTTTGCTCACTGGAAGCACGTCCACAGTCAGCTACTGTACCATAAAAAATGCGTGAAAGTAATCTAGGCATAGTTTGAGCCTCATTTTTATCCTCATCTGTCAAGAGTGGTGTTGAGGATTGACTCAGTAGGTGTTGTACAAATTTAAATAACCTTAATCTAAAAGCTAAATCCTTTCTCGAGCCAGGCAACCCATTAGGTCGCGCTGATCTCCGGTTTACGTTTGCTAAGAGGATGAGAGTCTTTGACTCCCACTAGACAGGACAATAATCTATCGCAGGTTGGCCCCCAGCAGAACTGGTACTCATTTATACAGAAGAGTCGAGTGAAGCAAGTCGGGTAGAGTGTCCTGCTCAAGGACCGGCGCTCAAACTCACGACCCCAGGATTACGAGTCCAACACGCTAACCGCTCGGCCACTGTGCCGCAAATTTAGAAAATTGCATCTTAATATAACTCAAGTTTTCATCCCTTTAACTTTTAAATCTTTGACCTATAGCCATGCAGGTATAAATAGATTCTAAAAGCTAAGAAGTTGACATTGGTTATTCAACCACACGTTTTGGTTGGCAATTACGTGCAATGGTGTGTGTAATGTTAGAGACAGTTTGGTAGCAGCACGTTGTGCCGCAATAGTCGCTTTTTCGAAACTTCCTGATATTTTATACTGATACCCTACAATAGTCAATACCGTTCAGAATTTGCGCCCAGCACTGAACTTTGTTTGATCAGTTCGAACATACAGTATGACATCAAGGATACACTGAAATAACAATAAAGTTTTATAAAATAAGAAATTGAGTTATTTCAGAGTCATTGCTTTGCTTATTCATTTGATTTCTACTCTAACTAACGAGACTAAAGATTAAGCTAGTTTAAGGGTTTTTTTAATTGAAAACTAAGGATACTGGCATTCCTGAAGGCCCTAACTGTCAGTTGGTTCATCAGGTAATGTAACTGCAGGCTTTCAAGTGATCCTACTTTTCCTACAATTTCCTACTTTTTTTACCCTTCTCCTATTATTCCTACTTTTGTCTCGAAATTCCTACTTTTTATATGCTGCAATTTCAACAAATTGTGCAAGGTTGTATCATGCAGGAATAGGGAGTAAGCCTTGCA